>WAAE01015470.1:0-52500 GCA_013400495.1 Nicator chloris
TTTATTTTTATTATCATTATTATCATGGAACCATGTTAAGATTTATACAATATTTCTTTTCTGGTTTGCCCTGTATGTCAGCAAGAGAACCTAGATTTACAGATAATTAGGTAGAATACTTGAAGCAATTCAAGAATTCCTTTCATGCAGTTGAAAGGTGTCTTTCTTTCCTTGAATTTTTTTTTTCCCCTGGCTCCTATCTGTCATCAGTTACTTTCTTCAGAACTGGCACACTGTACAGAGTAGATTTCTCCTTCAATAAATATCACCGTACTCATTAAAGATCATCACTTCTCCATGCAGTCAACAACAATTTGAATGTGGAAACCTTCGTGACAATCCTCCCTGCCACGGGAGAGGAAATATCTTTGGTCAGTATCTCATCCCTTCAAGGTCTCTCTTCCTGGTCTTGAAATAATATTTATAGCCCCATTTTTCTTGTCAGTGCCGTTCCCTCTTCACAAGAAGGAGCCAGTTCAGAGTAGTCATTACCACCATGTTTTATGCAGGAGTCTACATCTAATAGCAAATACTCCTTCTGGGCCAAGTTGATGAGAGCAGTGTTGTGTCTGCTGAGCACTTCTGCTGTCTCTGCCTAGCTCGTTCAGCCTGGCCTATTGGTCTCCTCTTCTATTTTTACTTCTGTTTCTGTATTACTATTCCAGAAATGGATATGTTTCAAGTAATCTGACAGGTTCTCTCTCCTTCCTGACTATTTTATTATTTTCAGTGGAATGTATTTTGTACAGCTTCTTTTGCTCATCATCATGAAAACCAAAGAAGATTTTTTCTGGCAAGGGAAAAAAGTCTGAAAATTCTATATTCAGGACTGAATGCAGTCAAGTTAAATGACACTGTGCTGATCCACTATGAAAACAAACAAAGGGCACAAAACATCCCCCAAAATCTGATATTTCACAGTTTCAAAGGGGCTTTTCTAACAATAGGGCTGCAGCTGATGGTACAGTGCATCACTTTTAACTTCAGTGAAAATCTTTTCTTATACTTCCAGTTGAGCAAATGTATGATTCCTTATCTACTAGTAGCAAAAGACTTTCTGTATTTCCATTCACATGCAGAACCTAATTTGGATAGTGTACACCTGATGAACTTGCAGCACTCATGAGGCATATCAGTACCAAGCTTAGAAAATTTTTATTTTGGGGAGTATTTCTGCATAATATTTATACTGAACCTGAAGTTACAGAGTATATGGCTGAAGGCAAACTATTTGGGAGACTACAAATCACCTAACCATAGTCCACAGGAATGAAAAAGGAGTAGTCCCAGAGTCCTTTTTATCTATTGCATAAGAAACTTGGAAATATTTAGGCAACATGGAAAAAATGAATAGCTATGAACATTTTTTAAAATGTGGTTCCCCATCATTATCCCCATCCCCACCCTTACTGCCAAGGGTGGCTTGTTGGTTTGGTGACACCTATGACCTTTGCCCCTCCGTGTTGATGAAAACTCTTGCCTAATACTACAAAGAAGTAAAGTTGACTTGAGGTAGATTTTGAAGTTAATGAAGTACTTTACCTGTCATCATGCAACCCATTGCAGACTCTCCCTACTTTATTGCAATCATGATGTTTTTCTTAAAGTTTTGCTGTCTTCTTTAGCTTGTAGCTTCCTCCCTTCCGTCTCTGCCTGTCCTACAAAGATTTAAGTCCTTGCAGTTACAAAAGAAGGTAGGAAAATGTCAAAAAAATATCAGAAGGCAGAACAAAAGAATTGTGATTCTGTGTGTATGCTCCAAATTTCAGGAATATTAAGGAATCTTACTATTATTAAAACTGCACAAGAGGAAATGCTTATGTGTTAAGAAACCATATCAGTTTTGGAGTACCTTGAGTTGGCAATACCGAGTGGCTTCTTACAGAGGTCTACAAAGCACTGAACACCACAAGGCTTCCTGTATCCAGAGCTTTAAAATATGCAAGAGCATCCTGTTCCTATTAGGTGCCCAATATTCATATCTCAAATCACATTTTGGCCACAAAAGGGAAATTATTAACCCATCACTCACCATTTCCTATGGTAATTAAGGAGTTGCTCTAAACCGAGCATTGCAAATTTTCTGTGTGTCAATTTGCTGCCACTTTTTAGTGCAGTAGCTGAGGAGTCCAGAAACCAAAGAGATGCAGCTTCAAACGTCAAACATGAATACCTAGAGCTGTTCTGAATGATAATGGCCATAGAGATGAACATTTACATTTTTTTTCCTGCAGACTCTTTCACATGGGTGTGTTTGATGCTCTCTTCTACTGGGTCTGAAGCTGGGATTGAGTAATGAATAAACATGTCTTATTGAAACAACTTTGCCATTTCAACTGAGTTTACACATTAATTAAGATTAGGTTGTCCTAGCCCCCCCCAAAGAGGAGCAGAAATTTGAGAGAACCCAGTGGTTGAAGTATAGTATAAAAAGCTGTATGAACACTTTGTTAAATGCAAAGATTTAACCCTGCTGGTTTGCTCCTAATCATTATTAATTGCCTCCAGTGGTGGACATTAATTTCCCTATTGCAGCAACATGCATCTTGAGTTTGAGCATATCCTAATATATCAAGTGGGACAGGTGATATAATTCAGCTGGTCACAGCTGGAAAGAAGACAGCCACCCACATGCAAGCAGTCTGTCAGCCTTAGTTACGCTGCAGACACCACCACAGCCTCCATAACAACATTGTACATTTATCTCTGGGGATAACTTTACAAGAATACAGCCGATCCGTTCATCCTATTTAATCTGCTGTTGTCTCATCAGGAATAAGAATGCTTTAGCCTGGGCTTTGGCTCTGAATTTGGGAGGGGAAAAATTTTCACGTGTGGCTGGTTGTGCAGGAGAACCTGACCCTCTCCTGGTTGCTAGAAAGGGGAGGGAGTTGTTTCGGTGTCCCAAAACAGGGCATGCTCCAGTAGCCACAAATCCAGTGCTGACATCTGGACCATGAGAGATTTGTGTTCACATCCCTGAAGCACTCAGTTCAGACTGGAACCTTCTTGCCAAGCATTGTATTTGTAGGCTTGTGTAATGCTCACTGTGCCAGAGCAGCTCTCTCAGTAAATTAACCACTTCCATGTGTACAGGAGCAGGAGAAGTGGACGTAACTCCACCTTGGAAGAGGCTGGTGGCAAGAGCCTGCATTTGAAGGCATAAGATGCAGCTGCAAAAGCCTGCTCAGCCCATAGTCCTGGTGGGAGCAGAATGTGCCTTCCTGTCTGCTTTCTGGCAGAAGTTTTCGTTCTGGACTCAGGAGGGACATACATTTCCACAAGAAGTTTCTGGGTTTAGAGATGGCACATATCCAGGTGAAGAATGCTTTCTTGGGAAAAAAAAAACTTGCCCAAGTGTCCTGATTATCTAGTTAATGAAACATGCAAATTACTGCTAGCTCAGAGTTCCTTTCCCAGTATGTCCCATAACTACACCTCAGCAGCTGTTATGGTGTATGCACTGAATTAAAGCTAGAAGACAAAGGAAGTCTGAGGAAACAAAAGACTACATAAAAGGATATTGGGATTTGGCCCAGAGGAAAGATGAGGATTTGAACTAAGCAGAACCAGGTTCCATAGTTGCCTTTCTTAACTGTAATTAACTGCAATTTTTCAGGTTACAATTATCTTTATTTGTAGCAACCAGCAATAGATTAGCCATAGAATTGTTTAGCACTTGGTTTAATAAGTTTGCACAAGTTTGTTTGCCAGTCCAAGTCCTTGTCCAAATCTTTGTCCAAATATGCAAAATGCATTTGTCCAGAAAAAAGGAAATAATTTAGGGTGGTGAAAATTTCTGGAACAAAGTCTTCCATTTACAATTTTTCAGTGAATTTTGAAAGCACATATCTAAATGGTACTTTCTTCTTAATACAAAACAAAGAATGTATTTTTGGAACCGAAGTGTCATGCTCCATTTGAAGAAGCTTTCAGACAGTTCTTATTCAGGCCCCCTCGGTGATTCCTGGTAACTTTGCTCTTGAGTTCATCACTATAAAAGTGAAGTGGAAGAGCTTAAAAAAGCAGCTGTTATTTAACAGAACAAGTCCTGTTGTAATAGACTGATATGAACTTGATGGTCTTCTTTCTGGTTCTTAGTTCTTGTGCTTTCAAATTATCCCAATCATATAGGTGTCATCCTGCAAATTCTTGCTGCAGTTTGCAGATATGCCTTATCATTCAAGGATGGCACCATACAAGTGCACTTGTTTAATGAATCAGAACATTGAGGTGAAACTAGTCCTTAGCATCTTTGCATATAATAACACTTAACACCAAGCCTAAAAGCATTATATAGTGTGTTTTTAAATGTTCAATCATTAGGCTTGATGCATTTAGCCCAGGTGAAAATTGTGAGTACTAGAGATAAAGGAAAAATATGTTTCCATGGCTTTGAAAGGGTTTAATTCTTCACCATGTCTGTGAATTGTTCCATACCAAATGATACCTTGATAATTAGATCTCCACTTCTTTAAAGGGGACATTATGTCCTGACAGCACCTAAATTACATTGTTTTCTTTTTCTGTTGGGACAACACGTTGTCAAAGTGAATCACAGTGAATTCTCTCTGTCTCCTGACGTTGATGCCTGCTTTTTCCCACAGAAGAGTCCAGGCTGTGGCTCGGCAGTGTGCCAGTGCTGATCAGCTACTGCAGGCATCCAGGGCTGTGTTTACCTCTTTCTTGTTCCCCAGCTTTGCTGGAAGGAGCCAGCATTCCACTTGCAGCAGATGGGTCTTGATCTGTCTCAGCCTTCCTTGGAAAACTCTGTCTGCTTAGTTGTGGACAGCTTTATATTTCATCTGGACTGGCACCTGGTTTGGAGGTCTGGAACACCATGTTTATGCTTGTCTCATCTGTTTTTTACCACTTCTAAGGCATGCTGTTTTACAATCCAGGAACCAACTGAAGGCTTTAGTAGGGGAGAGATTAGTTAAAAATCCAATAGGGAAGGAAAACAATTCTGGATATGCTGCAGTTGCTGTCATGAACTTAGACAAGATTTTTTTTTGTTATCTAGGCAGCAGGAGCCTTTGGGTTAAGCTGCCAGTACAAGTCCATCACAAATCTCTCTGCTAACCTGTGAGTGATCAAAATGGGTCAAGTAAACTGTTGGGTTGCCAGTTTTGGATAGCTTGGCTGAACAGTCTTGTTTCAGCTAGAACTGTTATTTATGGGTTATCTCAGAAGATTCCAGTGTTCTGATCACTGTTGTTAACAAGAGTTTAAAGGAACAAAGGCTTTGTACTAAAAAGGAAACAGTCAGGAAGAAGCCTCGAACAGCGGTATGTGGGCTGAATTCCTTCCAGAAATATACATTGCCCTCTTAATTAAAATAGTTAAACTGTGGAACTAGACATTGATGCAATATGTTGTTCCCATTCTAGAAATACATTCACTAAGAGTTAATAAATAATCTATGTGTTCTAATCTTTTAAAGTCATTTCAGAGGGATGAAGTCATCTGCTATAATTGTAAATGCAGTACCTCTGCCTTCACTGCATTCAAATGTAAAGGTGAGAAACTGATTAGAGGTCCTGGGTTGCTAGAGATAGATGCTCCAATTTAAATGCCACAGCATTTGTTTCTAGCAAATTGTAACAATAGAATAATGTTTCCTTGTATTGTAAGGTTTTTGCCCTGGATTTCTACCTGCTTACCCCAAATTTAGCTGGGAAAAGGGATAAATTTTCTTCTTCCTAAATTTGCAAGGATTGCTGCAATCAATACAGATTGCCTAAACAGGCCAGATTTCCCAACTACATAGCACTAGTTACCCAGTGCCAGACCTGCATCACATTCTTATTCTGACATCTGAAGTGAATCTTGCTGCAGAAGCACAATTAAAGCTGCTTTTGATGAATGTAAGGGCATTGTTCTTTACTTTGCTTTTCTTTTAAGAGGAGTCAAGCTGACTTACTTGGAATATCAAGTTTGCCACCTGTCCACTTTCAGTCCAATTTCAGATCCTAAACTGAAAGTACATGGCAGGCTGTAAATCTCCCAAAGCAGTGGCATTGAGTGATTGCTGAGTTTGGCTTCCCTCTTCCAGACTGCTACCAGTCTTAGGGTGATTCAGTTAAAACTAGCTTTTGGGGGACTTTATTGTCCAGCAATTGCAATCAGAACTGCAGTGTAGACCCTTAATCTCTGATACCCACGCTTCCTTAAGCAGGTTTGATTCTCTTGTTGACAGTGAAATTCACTGACACAATGCTGTTGGTGCAGGCAAGGATAGGCCACACCAAGCTTCAGATTCACTCAGCTCCCATCAGTTGTTTACTCATGACAAAAAGTCACGGTTTGGAGCACAACTCCTCCTCATCTGCAGTGAGTAGTGAGTTTTAATTGAAATCATATACTTGAAGGGCTGCACTAAAGCACTGCTGCGTTTCTTGGTGATCAGAGGTCTAAAGGGAATGACTTTAATGAAGCAGGCAGCCCAAGAACTCCCCAGCTAAAGTCCTACCTAAAAGAAAACTCAAGCACACTTGAAAGTGCAGAAATACTCAGAGCAAAGATCAAACTTCCCTTGCACCTCCTGGAGTGTAACAGAAACATTACTCAGTGGAGATCCAGCCCTGGCTAAATCCCATGCAGCGAAAATGAAAGACAGGCTACACCACTTTCCTAGGTCATTCAATACCCCAGCATTTTATGTGGATATCAATGGCAGCATTGTCCAGTGTGTACATTATATAGAGACAGTCAAAAATGTTATATCAATGATAGCATCTTTAATAGCCATAAAAATAAAGTGAGGAAGACAGAGGGTGATAAATAAGGAACAGCCTGTATTGATCCATCTGCATTTGGTTTGTTAGATTTCTTATACAGTTCATGGGAACAAAAATCTGTCAGTTCATCCTCCTTCAAAATAAACTGCTTTCCATTAACTGGCAGCAGATGATCTCATGGGTTTTAAGGAAACATGCAAGAGGGATCTGCAAAAGAGGATATGATGAAGATTATTAATATAGCTATAAATTTCATCAGCCTTTCCTCTTGAAACTTGGACAACTGCACTAAGCAATAAAAATAATAATAATAGTCTGAAGCTCTTCTGTGTCTCTCTAACCTCTCTATGACACTCATGGTAGCTTTAAAAGTGGTGCTTAAGCCCACCTGATAGGAAAATATCACTTGCAATGCCTCAAGTGTGCATTAATCCAGGATCACATGAGGCAGCTTCTTTGGACCCCCTCCAGCCTGTCCACATCTTTGCATAGTGAGGACTAAAACTGAACAGAGTATTCCAGGTGTGTCCTGGCAAGCTGTGCTAGTTTTGCCTGTGGTAGAGTTAATTTTCTTCACAGTGGCTACTATGGGTCTGCATTCTGGATTTGTGATGAAAACACAGTTGATAATACAGAGATATTTTTGTTATTGTTGAGCAGGGCTTGAACAGAGCCAAGGCCTTTTCTCTTTTCATACTGCCATGCTGGTGAGGGGCTGGGGTGCTTGGGAAATTGAGAGGAAACTCAGGTGGGACAAATGATCCCACCTGACAAAAAGGATATTCCAGACCATGGGACATCATGCTCAGTACATAAAGTGGGGGGAAGAAGCAGGAAGTGGGGGGAATTTGGAGTGCTGGCATTTGTCTTCCCAAGTAACTCTTACGTGTGACAGGGCCCTGGTCTCCTGGACTGGCTGAACACCTACCTGTGAATTAGTTCCTTGTTTTGCTTTGCTTGCATGCATGGCCTTTACTTTCTCTGTTAAACTGTTTTTAGCTCAATCCATGAGCTTTCTAGATTTTATGCTCACTATATTCTCCCTTGTCCCACTGGTTGGGGAATGACCAAGCAACTGCACGACCCTTGGCTCTGTCTGGTGTTAATCCACAACACAAGCTCTGAGTACAGTGGTATAATGACTTTTTTATCTCAGCTGGTGATGTCCTTGTTGATGTAACCCTGCATCCCGTTGGTTTTCTTTGCTGCAGAAATACAAAATTCACTCATACTGAGCTTGTTGTCCACCAGGGATCCCCAGGTCCCTTTTCCACAGAGCTCATCTCCAGCTGGGTAGATCCCAGTCTGTGCTGCAGTCCTGCATTATGTTTTCCTAGGTGTAAGACCTTGCACTTGTCTTTGTTGAACTTCCATCAGTTTCTAGTTAGACCAGTCTTTCACCTTATTCAGGTCGTCCTTCAGGGGAGCTCTCCCTTCTGAAGTGTCCACTACCCCACTCTGTTGGTGCAATGACACTTTGTCAGAGCATATTCAATTCCATCTTCTAGCTTCAAGTGTATTCTGGTTTTGACAGCTTATGATAAATGTCAAAGTCTGTTCAGAGGCAAGTACATAGAGGATTTTGGAGTATGTGTGTACGTGTGTTTGGTGGGGTCCATACACCCTCTGATATGTAAAATATTTTAGCCATTGAGACCCCAGATGCTTGATGCTGCATTCCCAGAGCATGTGGGAGGTCTTTCACAGGCCTTCTTTTCACCTCATTGGAGAGGATAAGCATTGAGTGCACACTATTTACCTTCCAGCCACACATCTGCTTACATATTTTGGAGAGGAACAGCAACATTTCTAATATAGACAGCACTAAGGAAATGGCTCAGAAATGCTCCCTATTTTCAGTTAATTCAAACTGTCCAACAGCTTAATTTCTGCTGTGTTTGGAGCGTGATGCAGTTCTGAAATGTCACATTGCATTAAGACTTTGCACATGCTATTTGCCCATGTTTCAGGCTTCCTGCAGTATGAACAAACACACTCATTTTCTTATCAGATTCCCATTTCATGCCCCTGAGTTATAGAAGGAATAAAGCCCTCTTATGGACACTAAGACACAAAGAGCTTCTAGAAGCCCTCTGCTACCACAGTTCACCAGCTCTTTGAATTCCAGTTACTTCACCTTTTTTCCGCCCAAAGAAATATT
Source organism: Nicator chloris (assembly GCA_013400495.1). Taxonomy (NCBI): domain Eukaryota; kingdom Metazoa; phylum Chordata; class Aves; order Passeriformes; family Pycnonotidae; genus Nicator; species Nicator chloris. Next base: position 8,902 of record WAAE01015470.1, read on the forward strand.
ACTGAAGCCGACTACTGATTTGAACTCCTTTTCAAGTGAATGTGAGATGAACAAAGGAGGGAGCATCAGCCAAAAACCTCGGTATGCTATGTTTATAGATCATTTTCCACCTTGAAGCTGGTGGTGGTATGTGACACCCAATACTGACAGCCAGGGTCCAAATCCTGCCATTTCATTTGGAAGGCATCACTTCATATGCATGATGCTCATGTGCTGAAATGCATTGCATTCTAAGCAAGCTCACCTTCTAAGAAAAGTGTGATGGCATCTAAACTGCCTGTAGTCCCAGACACATGCTGATTTCTAGGCCATACCATGGGACTGACTGATGGACAATCCCAGGTCAGTTCTGTCAACCTGATGGAGCAGACAGCTGAATTCCAGGACTTGGAAATGGGTTGAGCTACTGCTTTGGAGAGACAGTAGCTGGTACACCCCTACTGCTGCATGCCTCTTCAGCTTCCCCATGTGTTTTACACTACTGTACAGTGTATTTAAAAATAGTTTCCAGCACTGTTTCAAGGAGGGAGTTGAAAAAGTGTTGAGCAATATTGCTATAAACAATCCTTTAACTCCATATCATTGTTTGACAGATTTGAGTTCTTTATCCTGCTTGTTTATCACACATGCACAGATACACAGACACACACAAACAGACATACACTTACAAAACCTCTGTAGTGTAATGCTGTGGTAGTCTCTTTGTCCTTGCATCCTTTCCTCTAATGTTTATGACCCATTTTCAAAGGCATGCACTGGTATCTGATGATCTGTGTCTTTTCAAGTCTGCACACAGACATGCAATCTCACTGTCTGGGTAATGCTTCCAATGGACAGCTTTCCAACAGACTCACTTTCCTCTTCCATCCTTTGCCCTCATCCCATGGATAAAAATGACTGATGAAGCCCATTACTTATCTATCAGATAATAGATCTACTTTGACACAGATTCCTTATAAAGCTTGCTCTTAGCAAAATCTGTTCTGGACATCAAGAAAGCATTGGGCTAAAACATTGCTTTTGTTGGTAGGTTAATTTAGCATTTAAATTCTTTTTCTTTACTGACTTTTTTTCGTGGAAAATTGGTCCACTATGTACAGCAGAATTTAACTGATCCATACTCCTGTGATAAAAAAGGTCCATGTTACAATGAAAAAATCCTCCCCATAATGCTGACAGCAATAGGTCTTGTAGACAAGATTAAGATGCATACAGCAAAATCCTGAAACCCAAACTGGGAAAAGATGACAACATGAAAAGGGATTTAGTTGCTTTTTGTTAATTCTACAGCATTGCCAGGGATTATGAGAGACCAGCAATTGTGCTTTTTAAGTTCAACCACATTTCAAAGTGCTGTGCACTACTGCACCAAGTACGGAACAGTTCAAGCCCTAAAACCTTCAAATGAACTTCAAGAGGTTCAATTCACTTCTATGCTTTGGGCCATGCTTCTACCCTGCCCTGGCAGCGCCTGAGATCCTCTGGCACATTATGTTTTCCATACACGTCAAACCCTTGCAAGTACATTCAAACCCAGAGAAACTCAGATGTGCTGGTCAGGTCATGGTACATTTTTGATGACTGGAAAGATTTTCCCAGATTAAATCCCAGAACGCCAAACCCAGGCCAACATTTCTAACACAAGGAATTCCCAAACCCTGTAAGCCACAACATCTGGAGCTACAGCAGTCATTGCAGGGCCTGCTTATCAGACAAAGAGCCTCTCACAGCCTGATGAAAACCCCCATCCACTTTGTCCATCACATCTGAGCACAGAGCAGAGCAGCCTGAGGGGCCAGCGAGGGCCATACCCCGGCACTGCCTCCCATCAGTGTCTGCATGGCAGGAACCTGCCTGGCTGATGGCTGCATGCCTGCTGCTCCGGGCAGGGAAGGGTGCCCGCAGCTCTGCCGGGTGCCTGCCTCTTCCCCAGCCTTGTGGGGACTTTATTTTGCATTCTTCTTTCCTACAGAGTGATGTGCCTGCTCCTTGGGGGCTACGAGGAGTAGCAAGAAAGAGGGCAGCTGAGGCTGCTGGCTGTACATTTTTGTGGGGGAGGTATAGGTTACTACAGTTTCCAATTTGGCAGAGCTCCCAGAAATCGCTCTTGCAGAAATATATATCCCTGAAATGACCTAAAAATAACCCAGAGGCAACCTGAAGTGTATATAAAGTTGGAAGATAAAGATGCATAAGGTATAAAACACAATACTCTCCCTGTGTCTGAGTCCCACGGAGCACCCTCATGGCAGTGTAATTCCAGCCCACATTGTGCCTCACCCCTCCACACCACAACTCTCTGCTCCTGGTTTGAAGGACTTGGCTTGAAAGCTGCAGAAGGACTGATGCTGCCTTGGCTGACTGGGAGTCACCCATGCCTTTGGAGAACATTTTACTTGTGGATAGGAAATGAAACCCTTGTGAGATACCACAAGTTCTTATGGGAACAAAGGACCACTGCTTTTCACAAATCTTATAAAGCACTCAAAGTAAAAAAAAAAAAACAAACAAAAACAACAACAAACAAACAACCCAAAAAACCAACCAAACAAAAAAACCCCCAAAAACCAAAACAACAAAACAAATCCTCTTATATACCATTAGTTTTAATACTACCTGCTGTACAGAGATAGAGTTAAATTAGCTTCAACAGGTTTATCTCCATTTTAACAGCAGTCTCAAAGCCAGTAAGGTCCTTCACAATTCCATATCCAAAATAATATATGAATATATAGAGAAATTTGTATGAAATGGTCAATGTGGTAAACTTATTTCACATCTCCAGACAAAAGCAAATGAAAATCAAGAATCTCTGCAGCATCCATCCTGAAAAAAAAAGAGAAAGAAAAGCATCTTATTGAATAAATTACACTTGAAGAGGCAGCAGCGTTTCTTTAATGGTCAAAGATTGATTCTCAGGACCAGAACCCTGAACCAGCAAACAAGGTATCTGCTTCTGTCTGCCCCATCCTGAGAGCTCTTCACAGCAGAGCTGAGTAAATAATTCGCAGTAGATAATTTACCTGCACAAAAGCTTTTTTTTTTTCACTTACCGAATGTCAGTACCTTGATTGTGGCTTCCTCTAATTTATTTGTAATTCAAATTTACTTGTCCAATTTATTATCTTTCTTCTTTCCTAACAGGTCAGATAGACTGTGAAGGCTCTGCTACAAGTATTTCAACCTGCCTATTCAAAAGAGAGCTGAGTTCATCACAAATAGTATCAGACAGCTTCGTGTTTTTTTCTCTCTGTCCACAGGAATGCAAATTCTGTGATCAGGAGAAGAGCTTTGGGTTAATAATAAAAATTTTATTCTGCTGGATAAAACCTGAGGGGTTTTCCTCAAAGGTTCAGCCTTAGAAAAATGGTGGTACTGCAGTCTCTGTTGTCTCTGCGCAGAGCTGAAATGAAATCTTTTTATTACATTCACTTGAAATAATGGCATCTGCTACTTCAGGCACAGTCAAAACCTCATTCACTTGCCTGTGTGCCTGGGCTCTAGAAAAATTTCCCAATGAACTTGAACCCCCACTGTGTTAAGCAGTGTCCCTTTTAAATGTAGTAATTGCAGAACATAGATTGAAGAGAAATGGTCACAGCAGTGGCGGATGAAGAATTTTTGTCCCTCATTAGGTTTAAGCTCGAGGCTCTGGTAGAGCTTTGTCATCTCAGCCCAGCACTTCTGCTATATGGCAGTATTCGAGCGTGCAAACTTCAAATGGGCTTTTCATGAGCGTTCATGCAAACCAGGCTGCATCGCTCTAACATCTGCAGAAAGCAAACAGCAAAGACCTGGGAAGCCTGGGCAAAGGGAAACCATTTTCAAAAAACCAGTTTCAAACCACCAGCAGCACTGGTCCACCTAATGCAATCCCTGTCTAGGCCCCTGGATGTGAAAGTTGATTAAAAAAAAACAACAAACCAAAGCCAGAAAAAAATTGGCATCATCCAGCCAGATGTTAATGAGAGACCAGCTTTTAAGGCATGTTTGCTGCTATTTGTGCTGCTGTCTACCACTTCCTTCAACTTACATAATCAGATGTAATCAGTGAACATGCTCATGCAAATTTGAGCAGAGGATGGATTTGTAGACCAGGACTTCTCAGTTAGAGTGGGCTTGAACTAGAAAGATGCATAATCCTTTTCAGGAATTACCACCTCAGATAGAATTTCTGTAATTTTTAATTTAATTTCTATAATTATTTTAGTGTAAAACCCAATAAAAATTAGACAAAACTTGAAAAGTTTGGTTATTGTTTGCTAGTGTGGATGTATGAGGGATGATGTGTATGTATGTGGTTTGGGTTTGTTTTTAAAATCCTGGTGGTCCATAGCCATTTTCCCTCACCGGAGGGATCTGGCCATGGGTTGACAAATAAATTTCTGGAGGGTGAAACAACTATCCAAGTGTGGATAGGCAGAGATGAAGGCTTCAAGTGGTGAAAGAATCTGCTCCAGTTTTGTCTAAAATCTCAAATGAAGTGCCCACTCTGTTGGGCTGACAGTGCTCACCACTCCAGTGTAGTTGCCTCTGAAACCCACGGGACTAATTTTCTCATCTTTTGCTCCTTATTTTCACAGGCCTTTGCATTTCTCAGCCCTGATCTTAGGTGAGAGGAAAGCACCAAATTAATACAAGAGGGCCACACTTCTGCAGGGCAGAGCAGAATCCCAGCAGAAGCCCCTTTTTGCAGCACCTCAAGCCTACCCAGTGCAACGATATCCCTGAGGAGCATCCCCCCTCAGCATCCCCCCCCAGCATCTGCCAGCCTCTGGGACAGCACATCCTCTACTGCATTGCACCAAGGATGAGGAGATCCACATGCCCACGCACCAGATCCAGCAGGCCACAGGGTCTCAATTGTGATCCCTGAGACCTCGGCAAGAAGAGTCCTCTGTGAGCCATTTCTTCTCGACGTAAAGTGGAGCAGGCTGGCTGACTGACAGCGGAGATGCTTTTAATGAGCATCTCTCCTCCCTGGCAGCACTTGCTGAACGAGACCTCAGCTGAGAGAGAGAGCAGCAGTGCTGAGCTGAATTACCCTGAATTATTCTTTGCCCTTCTAGAAGGTATAACTGCTATTTAGAAAGGTTCATAAACCAACAACGCATCCAGCATATAAAAGACGGGGCGAAAAAATCACTGCACGAACCTATATTTTAAAATAAATTTCATTTGTCCCAACTGACCCTTTTCTGAACCACTAATAGAACAAACTTCCATGATAAAAGCTGAGGACAGATGGGAAGAAACCAAGGCCTTGTGGATAATTCAGGAATTATAGGCCATGCATGGGAAATGGTACTGAAAAATGCATGAGAAATATTTTGTTAAAAAAAATGGACTGTGGAATGCTAGCTTGCTTGGAAGAATCAAAATCAATAAACAGAAAGATGCAGAAATGCAAGGAACCTGAAACTGAGAACAGAAAGCTCTCAAAAATCTGACTGAATTGGAAAAGAAGAGGCACGGGAATTTTTCAGAGAGGAGCTGTAGGGACATACCTGAAAAAGGTGATGTGTTTGACACACGGCCAAGGTCAGAGCACAGAAGGAGGCTGGAACCACCATCACAAGCAAAGATTTTTGCTCTGGAAGAAAAAGAAAAACAAAAGTAAGGTCTGGGAAAGCCAAAGCTAGAAGGAGTGCCCCATCCAGCTCCCCTTCCTTGTGCTGCCTGGCCCTGAGCTGCCGCGGAGGGGAATGGGGGCTGGAAGTCAGCGCGACAGCTGTGGGAATGAAGATGTACCAGCGAAACACAGCCTGCCTGAGATGAGTGTGACATCGGTTTTGTGGGACTGTCATACTCAGACTGGTGTCCAGGAGCTGGAGATTGCTGTAACAATGACATGGCAGCAGATTGAATTTCCTCAGTGGCAAAGGCATGCAGGAGAGACCAGGGATGAGTGTCAGCTGGAGGAAGCAGCAATGCTCACTGGTATAAGAAATGCCAGCCTTCACCCTGCTCCTTGTTTTATTTTTTAACCACAAAAAAACACATCACTTACAACACACAGGGTGACCAAATAAATACAGAAGCTACACTTGAAATTCAGAGGAGACGGGGATTTTTTTCATGAAAAAACCACTTCATTTGCAGCTACGTCTATAAAGCAAGATTGAGGATGTTATTAGACATCAGACGCTGCCCGTCTGGTGAAGTGTTTCCCGAGCCTGTAGGTATTCTTCGAGGAAAGTGAACTGGGAAATTGCCTTTCTCAGGGCATCAAACACAGGGGTGGGGTGGGGGGCAGAGATAGTAATGAAAAAGTAGTGCTGCACTGCCTGCCTGATGATATAGCAGGTGTCTGTGTGTGTGCCTCTGTGCACACCTTCAGCTAGCCTAGGAATCAAGTGACTGCTGCAGAGCCTCTCACAATTTTTAAAGAACTTCTCTGTTGTTTGTTTCAGTGGCAGATTTATAAATGTAACAGTGAAATTAACTCAATACTGATGACACTTCCCAGGCTTGGGAGGCAAAACCTCCCCCAGCAGGAGGGAGCCAAGAGCCCAGGAGAGCCCTTGGCAAGTCTTTTTGCCATCGTCCTGGCAGCCACCAGCACAAGAGACGCATTTAGGGTCCAAGTGATCCCAGCTGATGCCCAGCTGTCAGACCCTAGTGGAAACCCTTGAGGCAGGAGATGATGGTCTCAGCTGGGAAGAAACAGTGCATTAAAACCACCCTCACTCATCCGGGCTCCAGTGTCACACTGACTGCTCCAGGACTAAGCTGGGGAGAAGTGGGAACTTTGCACCCTTCATGATGCCCACACAGTAAAGCAAGACGCTCATTTCAATCCATGAGATTGGCATTTTCTTGTGACGAGGGCCAGAGTGCCTGGCTTGGGAAAATGGGAGGAAATACAGGCAGAATTTTGCAGTCCTGAACAAACACTGTCACCTCTACCCATCACTTTCTCTTCCTGAACAATCCCCTTGATGGTCCCAAAGGTGTTACTGTGTTCTTGAAACCTTTTCCATATAAATGAACCTGGTCAGCATATGGTGAAGACAAAACACAAGCTGACAAGCACAGGACTGACCCTTCCATATTGGGCATATCTTCCTTCCCCACAGAAATACGACTAGGAAGAAGGAAAAGCCTTTATAATGCCACTGAAACTGGCTAAAATTTGAATTGCCGAAGAAGGCAAATTTTTTTTGCATAAATTAATACACTTCAATTTTTTTTTGTTTCACCTTCATTCAGAAGGAAAACCAAATCTTCTACTTGCATTTCTTTGAATTAGAGAAAGGAATTTCCACATGTAATTGTTTTGTTTTCTTCATGCTGTTGATAGCTTATATACTGATGACTTTTGTGTTTGATGTTACAATGTCAAGAGACAAGGCTGGGTCTTTAAAGTAATTTTTTTTTAATTGAAAATGAATGAATTCTTCATTCCTCTCATTTTGACATGCTCTGTGGAGAGTGTATGCTCAGCAAGTCTAAAAACTTTCAGGACAACCTGTCACAGCCTCTAGGAATAGACTAAATAAGTGTTAACCAAAGCATGAAATATGAAACACAAAAACACAAGACAGAATGAAGTGAAATTCTGCTCTGATTTTAAATCACGCATAAACAGATTTCCTTACTATAAGCAGAGTGGCTGATTTTTTTTTCTGTTTCCCTTGTGTTTCGCTTGTCTTTTCTTTTTCAGGGGAGGAAAAAAAAAATTGAGGCATCTCAAAATATTTTACCTCCTCCAAATGAAATTCTTTCAGTTATCCTAGCTGGGTCTGATAAAGAGTGAACAGAGAAAACTCTTCAGAAATGTGGTATATTTTTGGTGTTTACTTTCCTCTGCTCCTTCTACCAATAATGTTGTCTGGTCAGAAGGTACTAATAGCCCTCCACAGACAGCTTTAAAGATGAAGGGTCTAAAAGTCAACAGCTGAGTTCAGGACCGGTTTCCCATAAGTATCATCCAGCCCTTAAGAAAAACCTTGGTAAAGTAGAACACTTATAGTGCCCTTTAAAAAAGGAGATAGTCCTTGGCAGTGATACTGATATCTTCCATGGACATTTGCACATTGAACATATTTTTCAAATTTTCTATAATAAGGGTATTTTGAGAATTAAAACAGCCTTGGTGAGGTGTTAGAAAGTGAAGTTCTTGCAGCTGCTACTTTACAGGTTTCAGTAAATCACACACCTCCCAATATATTTCAGTCCCTGTTAGATCCTGCCTGCAAGCAGCTGTGTGACACTGATGTTTTGCTGGAGAAAAGTTGCCAGAAAGCAAACAATCCTGTTTTTGTAGTAAGCACAGTTACTTCTGCAGCCCAGGTATTATTTTCCGTTTTTAAGTCAGCCTTGCTCAAGAAACCAGTGTAGCTGTCTCCTGAGGGGTCTCCTTCCATTGCCCTGAAACAGTCAGTGTTGCAGACAGCCAGGACTGGAGACAGAGCTGAGTGGATTCAAGGTGACAATTCACATTTCCTTTATTTTTGGAGTGCACATTAATATCACCCCAATGCAGACTTCCTGTGTTTTTCCCCCTGCTTTATGGGGCCCCGCAGTCCTTTGCTGGTCAACCAGCTGTCAGTGCACACAGGGAATGGCTGAGATTTGGAAATTCAGTTCATGCTTGTATGAATTCAAGCAGCTTACAGTGCTGTGGAAAGCGGAGATGCCTTTCACTCTCCTTCCTGCATCCCCTGTACAAACATGCCAAAAATCCCATTACTTTCGGTAACAGACCTCACTGCACCATAGCTGCACCTGAAAAAGAAGTATCACAGATGCACACTCTGCCTTGCAGCTTCAGCTGGGAGAAATGAGAGGCACAATCTCTGGAAATGAATCTGCCCCTCGCTCAGCAGCAGATAACCGACAAGTGTTCCTCCATCTGCCGTAAGCAGTCACACTGCGAGTTCGCTGATGTGATGTTACGGCAGCATAACCGGCTGAGCTTTTTGGGCCGTGGTCCACGCCTGTGTGCTGCTCTCCCACAGCAGCCTTTGGGGGTGAGGGCTGAGGGGCAGAGGGGCTCCTCGAGACCGGGCTGATGGAGCTGGGCAGCAGTGCTGCGAACGGATGGCTGGAGCAGAGGCACCGCCTGACCACGTCAGTGCTTTCTGCCAGCAGCAATGATGGAGAAAGCTCCTGCAGCTGTCCCTCAAATCCCTCTGCCACACAGTCAAACCCCTTTCTGCTTCACAGCTCATCTGTAGCCACTTGTATCTGTTACCAGCCCTGGCACTGAACTTCTGCCTTAGCATTTGGGTATCAATTCCTTTTGTCATCACTTTTCCCCAGTGTCCTTACATGGACACGAGATGAAGGTGATGGCAGCGCATTCCCTGCAGCTTCCACAGCATCCAGGCCATGTGACCCATACACTGACAGGGGCCCATGGCCATGAACATGAATGTCCCCTCCTCTGGCTCAGCTGGTGATGATACCCTCAAAGGAAGCTGCATTACTTTGTGAGGTTCCCCAAAAGTTTTGCTGCTGATGGAGGGGCTGAGTAAGGGGAACTCTCTTGTGTCCCACGCTGGCATCATTCAGCATCACCACCATTGCATTTACCAGCCTGGGTCAGCACAGACAAAGCCTGGCTGAGGGTCCTAGAGCCTAGATTGCTATCTCGGGGTGAAGCAACACTAGGATCAGGAGATGAAAGCAATGCCACATCTGTCACAAACAAGGACACTGAAGAAAGTGTAGGGAAGATTACACACTAGTTGTAGCTCATTAAAGGAAAACATGCTGAGGTATTTTTATGTTGTTGTTACTTATAAAAGAGTCAGTTAACACAGCTTATTATGATAATTACAGCAGTGTAAAGAGACCTAGCAAAGATTACAGCACTTTAGTACACCATCATCATAGCTTAAGTGAAACATATTTAGGACTCAAACAAGACACCTCCCACATACCTGGCCAGGGGATCCAAAAAGTCCAGAAGATCCCTGCATAAGCTGCTCAGGCTGCTCCAACATCCCCAGGGAGGCAGAAAAGTTGTCAGTGGTGGCTCAGTGAGAGGCAGAGGACTGGCCAGAGAAGGCTGGGTTGTGAGGCTGGTACTGCATGGTGGCCACAGGGGAGCTAGGGTGGCAGGCAAGATGGGACAGAGATGGACTGTGGGGAATGTGGTCTCCAGGGAGATGATCTTGCAATGGGCAACCAGTTCCAAGATCTCTCCTTCGTCACCTCCATCACTCTGTCTGATGCAGGGATCATGCATTGAGAAAGAGACCGAAGTCCCATGTTTGCCATGTGATCGCTGATAAATGCCCCTCTTACACCTCCAGTTTTCAGAAGCTGGGAGGAATTCAGCCATAGAATTTAATGACCCTGGTGGGATTTGCCATCCTTTAATTTATCCAATCCATTTCTGATACAGAATTTATGTTTTCACCCCTGGAGGTGGTGTCATCTCAGTCTGTACTCCTCTGCACCCAGATTTATGACAGCTTCTAGTTCAAAACTCTCCTGTAATTCTTTACACTATAAATGCTAACTTCTTGGTCCTAATTGATTTTGGCGAAGCCCATCTTTCCTGGGTAGGCTGTTGCAAGAATTTCCCAAATTCTTAAAAACCCCAAACTCCCCTCTCAGCTCCTCACTACTATCAGCATTTCTGCATGGCTCTGTGCAGGGAGCATCTCAGAGAACAGCACCATGAAGCCTGCAGCCTGTTTATTCACTGTCACCCACTGATTTTCCCTTACATTGTCAAATCTGTTATCTAGATACTTCATGAGGTCTCCCACCTCCACCACCATCATATGCATGGCAATGGAACCCTCACAGCTATTCCAAATCTGGTTTGGCCAGCTTGGGCTCAGGAGTTAGCTTGTTCTCTGATAAATGAACTGATTGCAGTGCATATAACTTCCATAGGGTCATGGGGACTTTGCCAGTGATGCTCAGTGTAGTACTCTCAAACCCATTCCTCAGCTGGATTTTCACCTGTGTATTGTTTCACTAACAGCTGTTTTGCTTTTCTTCGAATTATTTCTTTATTCAGTTTTCTGAGAAGCCAGAGCTGGAGAAGCCTGCAGCCATATCCTCTCCCACAGCTAAACTACTGCTGCAGCCAAATTCTCCTCACTTGGACTGGCTCCCACAGTCCCAGGGGCACCCACTTCTGCACAAACTGTGAATGAGTCCATGCAGGTCATGCCTTCTCATGAAGCAGTACCATGGAGATTTGCATTCACACAGCCTGATGCCAGTCTCCTGAAAGGAAGCACGGCGTCAAACAAAGCATTACTCAGGTTGGCTTGTCAGCTCTGATTTAAGTTCTGTGAGAAGCCAGGCCAGCCAACAGCAGCCATTTCACCCCTTAGCAAATATCCAGATGGTACTTGCTGAGCTGAGAGTGAAGTGTCCTTTCTAACCTCAGAGTCAATACATGCAGCTCTTACTGCTGGTTGCACTGGCTGGAAAGGTGACACTAGGGAAGCTTGGAAAATTACAGGAACGTCTTTTCCTTTTAAAGTTCAATTTAAGAATTTAGAAAGGGCGCTTGGTGACATTTTTAGGGGGAATGACACACAGGCCAAACAAAGGCATGCAAGAGCATGATGATCTGAGCTCCTGTGGTCAACACAAGCATTGACTGGCTGCACAGAGCTACTCACTTCAGGCCTCATCGAAAACTAGGGACAGTGTAGTTTGCAAATGTAAAACAAGTACAAGTGGTTCAACCACAGTTAACTTATTTAAGACTCTCTGCTGAGCACATCCTTACTCCCATTTAGCAGAAGCTACCGCCTGCCACCCTGAAAAGCCACCGTGAATGCGCCTCTCCTTGGCTGCTGGGGGTTTCCCACCTGCAGTAACACGAACAGGTAATCCTGCTGAGCAGAAAACACAGGCACTTGTGAGGTCTTGTGCAAAAGCAGATGAGTGCAGAGTTCTGTCCTGGTGACAGAATTGACTGATGCCAGGGGAGGGTGTTTAAAGCTCTGGCAGCAGCTGGGCCTCTGTGGCAAGGGCAGCCCCCGTCAGCCAGCACCCAGTACAGCCATGATCTACATCCTGCATTTTGGGCAGAGAGGCCGCGGGGCAGAGGCTGCTGACACTCGATCCCGTGGTCTCAGGTGTGTGGGGATCAGCTGAGAGCCTTGCTGCCGGCAGACCTGACTGACACCGGCAGAACAGGGAGCCAGAGCCAGCTTAGCTTTCTGCTTTCACAGCCACCAGCAGATGCCCTGACCCACCACAGCCAAGTCTGGTCCTGGAAACTGTTCTCCTTTACAGAGACAATTAAATCCCACGTGTGCAGCCTTGACATTAAAACATATTTCAATTTAAAAGCAATATTTAGTAATACAGTTGGGGTTTTTTTACCAGTTTATTTGGATGCCAGAATCCAGCAGAAACCTCAGGACTGGCTGATTCATGCCTGTTTCATTTTTCCTTTCAATCCATTTTCTCTGAAAAGGAGACATAAGCAGTGAAGCCAATATACTTTTATTGGATCCAGTGCACTGCCACTAAAACAAATATATGTACACTCAGGCCACTACACTTTTATTAAAACAAATAGAATTTAATTCAAACCAGCATTCAATAGCTACAGATTTTGGTGGGTGGGTGGTTGGTTGGTTTTTTTGAGAGATGAAATTAAATCCTACCAATACTTTTGCTCAATATGTTTTCACAATCAGATTCATTTGACCTAGGCAATATATATTTATCATAGATAACACATTTTTATTAAAAAGAAATTTATAGAAACCAGGTTTCTTTTGGGTGTATAGACAGAAATCCCAACCCATTGTAAGATTAGACTAAGAGGGCAGAGGGAAGAACCTTTATTATTTTTTATGCTGGTAAAAGACACTTCTACTCAAGGGATTCTTTTGATTACTACACTTGGGGTGACAGATATCTTCTTAGAAATGAGACTTTTACAAGTCAGTAACTTGCTAGGTAAAATATACTTTTTACAGATCAGCACGGGAAAAAATATATAGTGCTCAATACAAACAAATACGTTCATCAAAGGATTACAGTAGATTCAAACAAGGGCAAGGGAACTAGGGCTTGAATCAAGGTGTATCTGCATAAGACAGTGTCTAGAAGAAGCAGCCTGTGGTACTAATAATCTGAAAAAGCAGCAGAAAAATGCTCAATACAGCAATGAAACTGAGTTGTCATTTACAGTAGTGATGTTCATTTGATTGCATTTCCACACCTCTGTTTATAAACGAGATTTTTCCGATGCCAAAAGGAACTACATTTCCTTTTGTCACTAAGTGTTTCTGCAAATCAAGCCCAGGTCTCCATGTGTGTCTAATAGAAACCACAGCTTTATAAAACCTTATTTTGCACTTCCAAAACCTTTCCAGTTCTTTATCCGTTGTGATATATACTTTGATCTGTAGCAGTCATTGTGTTCACTATTCTCTCTGCTTCAGTTTGTCAGAGAACAATGCAGAACTTAGGAAGAGTGCATGGCAAACCATTCACCTTTTTTCTTGACAACATTTTGTAAGAGAGGGACTGATGCTGCTCTGTAAGCAAAGCTGTTTTCTCCCCCTCAAAGGAAAACACCTGGGAAGGTTGTTGAGAGGTGTCTGAGCAATGGTGGAGTGTACATTTCTGTCTAAGTCAGGAGAACCCATGAACTTAATTCCTATGGGTTTATTCAAATTTCTTTTCCTCTGTTGTTAGTAAAGTTTGGGAAGGAAAAAAAAAATTCATAATCTTGTATGAAAATCAGCTGTAGCAGATCTTAATGGCCTCCTCTGAGCTCATAATGGTAAGAGAAATGAGGGTGCAGTGCTGCAACCATCAGAGTGGTGCCCTGGCTGCAGTCAGACCTGCCACAGCTGGAAACAGGCACATCCACGAGCACTGAAGCACAATTTCGGCTGCTGCTTGGGTGCCCTCAGGGCTGACAGAAGATGTTTGGTGTAAGAACATCTTGGTGTGGTGTCAGAAGGAGTGCATATAAATACACGGTGGCACAGGGAGGTTTAATGAGGGTGTTGTCCCCTGCTTTTTCTCCCCGTACCCTAAAAAGTATTGTCTTGTGTTGACCTTCCCTCTGGGATCAAGGGCTCTCAGAGTGTCAGTCAGGAAAGCATCATTAGATAGCAGTGCTGGGGGAGCACTATCCCATCCATATGGGCTGAACAGCTGCCTTTGCAGACTTCCCAGCCAGGGGAGGAAAGGATTAAGTTCAAGACCCATATCCAGACATACTCGCCCACATTGTGCTGAGTGGCAGCACAGTGCAGGTGACAGAATGCTTCCTCTGTTTCCAATTCACTTTGTCAGAGACTAGCTACTTCTCCTTTGCCTCGTTCCCTGTGACAACATTTCCAGTCAACAGCTCAGCAGCTGCATCTGCCTGTCAGGCTTCTCCTCCCTGCCAGCCTGGTGCAGAGAGGAAAAAAACCCGACCCTACTCTGAACACTTTTAATTAATACTGACATTTATCAAGCTGCAGAGGAAGCAACTGCTGCTTGTTGCTCGGGTTTATGTGAAAATAGTAGAAATAAATGGAACTGTCATAAAGTTGTAGACCATCCTGTCTTCATTACGTCTAATGCCTGGGAGAAATGAGTTGTGAGCAGCAAGAGATACAGGAGCTCATGGAGCAGCTGATGGACAGCCCAGGTACTGAGGCTTTCTCTGAAAAGCAGGCTTTTCCTAAACCACACTGCCTTCTTCACATGTAGACACGTGGATCTGCTTGGGATATTGGACACAAGCTCTGCACAGTGACCCAGTAAATACCACCCGTGTCCCTGCTGTGTCACGTGCTGCTCCAGAGGTGGCAGACCCTGTCCCTCATGTGATTTGGGCACGCTGTGCTCCTGATATCCTGACTCTGACTCAAAGCCCATGGCTGAGTCCTCCCAATAGCTGTTCATTGCCTGCCTCACACCTGCCTCAGGACTGCAGGTCTGTGACCTGGAGGCACACACACCTTTGGCAGGTCTGGTACAGGCTCACCATGGTGGAAAGGCCGAGCAGCTGCACCATACTGATACAAAATGCAAATAGTACATGCTTTTCATTTCATGCAAATGTATAAGGTCTCTGCATCTTTCCAAGCCATCTTGCCCATTTGCTGATCATTTATAAGCCTTTTAAATGTTCTAAAAGCTGCAGTATTTATCACAGCTTTCTACCAGGGCAGCCTTTGGACATTTTTACCTGCTTATTGACACCTTTTCCTTAAACTCCTCTGCAGCATTTATTTCCTAGCAAAAATGAAAGAGAATAACCTAAACCCTGAAAGACAATAATTTCTTGCCTCCTGACTCCTGGAGGTAGAAAAGAATTGCTCTTCCTCCACAGATGTGTTCCTGCATCCCAGGTGTCCTTTACTTTAGCTTAAAAGCAACAACAAAGAAATAAGGAAATAAATAGAAAGACTTTGTATGATGGGTCAGTAGTGTATGTAATTTCCTTTGCAAGAGCTAGTGTCTGACCTGCTATGAAATGCTAACTGGTCCACTATATGCTTCCAATATACCCTATGAAAAAAAAGAAAATTATCCCCAAAAATATCAAACCCAGTATCCTGTGAACCAGCTAAAAATAGGTGTTCTAAGCACGGGATTTGTAGGTCAGGAGAAGCTTATCTGTAATCCCTCTGAGAAAAGTAAATCCTCCTGTGGCCCCAGAAAAGTCCAGTGGAGTCCTCGTGGGGCAGAGAATGCTGGTGTTGGTATGTTGTTTTTCTGAGAACCTACAGCTCTGGGTTCACACCAAGTACTCTTCTGAATGCCATTTTTGCATTTAATTCCTCAAAGAGCCCCATCCTCCAGGAAGGAAGCCGCACAAGCTACACCAGGGCCTTCCCAAGCTCTGAAATGGAGCCAAAAGCAAAGAAAATCTCAAATCTCCCAGACCCATCTTCACTTTTTAACCTCACAGACATACTATGTGAGTGGATTGATGAATTTGTGTAAAATGCTCAGTAATTACAGAATCAGATCCTGCTGGCAAAGAGCTGTAGACCCTCAAAGCAATGGGCACCTCCCACCACTCACCCCCCCTTGTACCCCTAGACACAGTCACGTAGGGTACAAGACTAAGATTCTGTTGCAGCACACGACAAGCCAGAATATCTTCTGTAACCCTTGCTTTTAGTGCAATTGTTTAATATTATTGTATTGTTTAATGCAATAAAGCAGTCATCCTAGAGTGACTTTCAAATGGGCCCTCTCATCCTGAAAACACACTGTGAATGATAAATGATTCTTCCCAATATTGCTAAAGTGAAATCCACCTCTTTTTGTCTCCTTTAGCTCTAGCCAGCAGCAACTGTGGGCTGCTGATAGCTACAGACAGCACATTTCCCTTTCAGGAAACAAATATTGTTTTATTTTGTAGGAAAAAATATCCCCAGTAATGTCAGCTATAAAGTACAGTAACTGGTCTTCAGCAATACATTGAATTATACACACCTAACTGTATTGGAGACTATAAATTCATCAGATGGTGCAGGCCAGGGGGCTTGAGGAGTGGAAGGGATTTTTCTCTTGTCCCCCTCTGGGGAGAACTGTCACCCCAGTGCTGAGATATTGCTTGAGTGGTGACTCTCCATGGGCAGAAAAGGCAGAACTTGCTGAGTCTGTTTGCAATGTGCTTATCTATTATTGACATTCAGATCCAGTAACAACTCAGGGAATAAAACCAGAAAATGTGCCCACTCAGAATATCTTTGGATCCTGAAGTGACAAATTCCTACTGCAGGGAAGAGACTGATTTGGTTCCTGCCAGTCCAGTTCCCATGGGAAAATACCTTGCCATATTCTTTGGTAAGTTTTTAGAAGTGCACATGATTGTGGGGATGCGTCAGAAGACATAAAAGAAAATCACAACCAGTGATAATGTCACTGACATGGCATTAGAGCATAGTTGCAGCTGTTCAGCAGAGTTACATCATGCAGAGTGATAAAGATGATATTTTTTGTTTCCTAGTTTTTACTATTTATTTTTCTCTGATTTTGGAAACCTGATTCTATTACTTTCCTTCCCCTGACATTCTCCTCTGACCTTTTCTTCCAGCTTTTCTAAGTACCATAAGGTGCCCTCTTAACAGCCTTTGAACAATATTTCATATCCAGCCACCTTTGTGTTGACAAAGCAAATTTGGAGTTAAATCTCTTTTTAAACTATGTTTTAACAGAGAAAATAAAAATTAATATAGAATGAAAAAGAATTGTATTTTTCAGGCGAAAGAAGGAGGTTAAGTTGTTGGGGTTTTTTACATAATTTTACATACATCCATTCACTGCTCTGTTATTTCCATTATGAAATGCATTGCAATTCCTAATCCAAGTCAGTTTGAAGCCCCCAATTGCCAGTTAAAACACAATATAGTCTCTTTAAAATGAGAAGTATCCTTGCCTTTGCTAATGAACATCTTCTCTTGGTATAGCTAACTTTCTACAGTACTTTTTGTCATGTCTACTGCCATTTTTATCTTCCTGCGCTTCTCTCATCAAGTGAGCTTTATTTTTAATAGCTTTGTCAAGAATGACAACAAAACCTCAATAAAATGGTGAGACTGTTTCATCTCATTGTGCCTTTTCAGGAGTGTTGATTAAGATGCCAAAATATGTATCACATCACCACATGATTTACGTAACGGGGAGGTCTTCAGTCAGTAATTTCTGTCAAGTCTACCTGTCTAATCCAGTGATTTTAGGTCAACACTGAGATCAAGGGCTTATTGGTTTTAATAAGCCATTTTTATTATAAACTTATGCATCATGCTTATTATTTTTAGTCATAGAATTTTCATTAGAGATCTGTGCTTGAGATCCATGCATGACTCATTACATTACTATAGATACATTATACTTGTTATAAATCATTCAAATCTGGGGACAAATTTGACCTGATGTAGTACAGTGTTAGTTCCTAAAATGATAATGTTGAGTTTATAGGCCCTGCATCTGTATGGGTGACTGGAGGTGTAAGCTAGCACAGGGAGAAAGGCACAGAAAACCCCTAATTTCAGTCTGTGCTTCTCCATCTTAATGCAAACAATCAATCATTACAGAAGGAAGCACAATACCAATCCTTTCCCCACGGAGGTCAAGTAGTGACTCTGAAGACAGGGAACTGGGTTCACTGATAAAAATTATAGACAATTAGTGTGTGTTGTGTTTAATTGGAATGAATGAACTTGATTATTTGGTTTCCAATAAAGCAAAGTAAATGCTACATAAATCCATTAATAATGAAGAATCTTTGGTTGTTTCTTTGTTGTTATTTTTGATGCTCAGAAGTGGGTCACTCTGTATGTGCATAAACAAAGAAAATAAATGGCTAGCAGAGGACTGAATTTTCCATAACCTGATTAAAGGATACGTCTGGCTCCTCAGAGAATGTTATAGTGCTTAATGATTTTGTTGTTGCTGTTCTTAATGTGTCTAATGTTTGCTGTTTAAGAAAATCAAAAATAATGTTAAAAGGTTGCTCCAGAAGGGAGCTGTCAGCAAGGAGGAGGAGAAAACCTTGTTTAGCCAACAAATTCTCCACTGCCAAACTGCAGAAGGAGAGAAGACCCCTTCCACCCTCAACCCAGGGTGAAATTTCACTGGATCTAAAATGAGGGGCCAGTAAATTGTGCGGTGTGACCCCCTAAGCCCCATGTCCCCTGACTGCAGCTTGGCTGGAGCATGCATGGTGCAGCATGTGCACACAAGCACCACGTACATACCCCCTGGCAAGCACTGTGTGTGCCCTGGCACCTGGGCCCAGGGGAGAAATCCCAGCAACCTCAGTTTAGATGTTCTGCTATAGACCCAAGATGCTCCATCTTTCAGCATCCTGTCCCCCAGGACTGAGTGCCATTGCAGCTGAGAGCCAGAGCATCCCTGTGCTGGACAGGACCAGCCCTCACAGACATGGTCTGACCTTGAGTGCCCTTGCAGCCCTGTGCCCCAGAGAACAGGCTCAGCCTCTTTGCTCCCTGTCTCCCTGCAACCCATATGTGACCTCCATATGGGAGGTCCAGGATGTGGAGCTGGCACTCAGCCAGGATGGGCTGCAGCACTCCCCAACCCTGGAAATGCTTGCAGGGCAGAGACCAAGAATGGCCTGCTCTTGGCCCAAAATGCCTTTTGGTTGTGTTCTGATAGTAATTCAAATATGGATGTGAGGATATCCCGGGATCCCAGTGATTAGATACAGGCTCTGTAGTCCCACCAGCTTGCACCAATTCCTGGTATCAGCATCTCCCAGTCACTGCACACAGTTCACTTCTCCCCCAGCCGCTTGATCAAAATCCAAGTGTTTCCAGGATAGCGTGTGCTCTTTTGGCACTGGCTGTGAGACCAGACATAAAATCCTAATGGGCTGTGCTATTATTTTAGCGTGCTGCTTGTTCAGTTCTGTGCAGAGCAAACCAGGGGAGGCAACTGGCAGATGCTATGAGATCACAGCGACAAGAGTTGAGAGAAGTTGTGTCGACAAAGAAAAGACAGTTCCCTAGCTTTGAAGGGCTTTCTGCCTGCCAAACTGTAGAAGTCTGCCAGAGACAAATGGAGCCACAAGAATCCTTAAAAGAGAAGAGGTAAAATCCACAAATAAGATCATATGAAGGCTCCTTTGCAGCATGAAATGACAAGCACCTTAACCAGAGCAGCTGCTATTAGCGATCCCCGAAATGACAATTAGGAAGATGATGACAGTAATAATACACTTTTGAAGGATAAAGCCTTTATTAAGGGAAAGTTAGCAAAATTAATTCCTGGTATTACTCAGTAATTTGTCTAGGGTCACACAAAGGTTGAATTTGACTCTCTTTAGAGACAATACTTTTCACAACTCAGCCTCTCCTTAAGAAAAGAATCCCTATTTATTTCTTGCAGACATGTTTGCAGTTTGTATAGCTACCTCCATAATATCATCAAGCCGGTCTTTGTTAGCACAGGATCCTTTTCACATCGCTCACCATTTTAGTTCCCATAACAACAGAATACATTTGTAATATGGAAACTCTGCTTCTCTCAGTTCTTCTGGGCAAGCTTGTTTTCTTCACTTAATAGAAGCTTGTAACATGCTAGAGGTTTGTGCAAACCCAAAAACTTGCATAGTTTAACACAGAGGGTGATCTGATGCAAAGTTTTGATGAAATTATGTTCCTATTTTAAACAACATATTCAGGTAAAGTGACAATTTCAAATGTCTGCAGCTTTTGGCTTTGGTATAGCCAGGGGCTGCCACACCATATCTGCATTTTCTAATTGAGATATAAAATACATGTTTTTGAATATGCCTTTTTAGATTCCAATGAATTCATTGTGTATTTATTGTGTGAAAAAAACCAGTTTGAAAACAACAAATTTGGCTAGCCTAGCAAGCTTTATCTTCAGCCTATAGCTCTTTCCCTGAATTCAATACTGCAGGCACAATTTAATGCAAACCCAATTTATGACTTAATGCTCCAGGGACCATAGTGGGAGATTGTTACATTATTCTTTTCTAATCCTATTTGTGTTTTAATTTGCTAAGTCTGTAATGAGGTGCATGCCTTGAATAGATTCAAGATCTTCAACATTGCTTTTGACTTTGTTTAATATAATAGATTGTACAGTTTGCATTCAGAATTGAGGTGTTCCAGTCAGTACTATCTCTTCATTTTCAAAACTAGAGTGGATAAAATTATGTTCTGAAAGTAATTGTATCCATGTTTCCTTGTTTATCACTTAATAGTGTATTTCCTGTTATAATTTTCTGTTACAGTATGTGAGGTCACAAAAATCAATTCTCAGTGGACTTGGACTTGACTGCTCGAAATTACTCCCCAAAACGCTCTGAAAAAATTATGGAGAAAATAAAGCACTGGGTGGTAAGTGGCTGGCTATACTAATTCTTTTGTATTATTGCTTTTCTAATTTTTTGTGCTGTTGGAACTCTAGTAAAAATATAGAGAAATGGACTAAAGTGTCAGTTACATGAGACACACAAGTGACGATAATCAACATATCTCTATTTATGCCGATGATTTATGGCGATAAATCTACCCCAATATATCCACAGCATTTTGGTTCTAAAATTTATTGCCTGTGATCCCAGTTGCCATTCATCTACATGGCGAGTAGAAATCCCATTTCGGATCATCTCTAGACTTTAGCTTTGTTTTTATTCTTTTTGGAAGAGGGGGGGAAAAAAAAGAAAACCATATTATACTCAATTTTATTTTTGTGATCATATTTTAAAACATACTGTACCACAAAAATGTAACAGTTGAGAAAGGTAAAATATTTTAAAAGGAAAAATTCAATGCCTTGACACGAAGGGGAAGGGGAAGGGGAAGGGGAAGGGGAAGGGGAAGGGGAAGGNNNGAAGGGGAAGGGAGTAACCTCACAGTGACTAGGATTTAAACAGGATTCTTCTTTTCAGACAGCAACAGTACTGATAATATTTCCCTGGCTGGTTCTCATTGCTATCACACAAATCTTTGACCTGAGCCACCTTTGTCCTGTAACAGCCATGCCAGGGAAAAATCAGAATTTTGGTTCCAAATGCATGGTCAGAGCCAGTTGTTCTTTTTCCTGAATTCTGGCACTGTAGGAATCTCTGTTAAACTCACAGAATGTAGCTGGAGCAGCTATGTCACTGACCCAAAATAAGCTGTAAGCAGACACTCCACAGACCACAGTGAACAGTGTTTAAACTGATCCTCACCTTACAGACACATCCCACCTAAATGCCTTCTTGCAATATTAGTCCAACCTTCCTCTTGATTTCTCCCATGTTTTCCTTTCCTGGCTATAGTTTTGCCTAAATCTATGCCTTTGGAAACAGGCAGAAGCCAAAAAAAAAAAAAAAAAAGGATTTTATAAAAATCAAAAGACAGGCAATCTTTTCCAGAATGCACCCATCCAGGACATGGAGTTTGTAGCAACCCTACAGCAGGACCACATCTTATGAGTCACAAATGCAGGAGCCCAATAATCAGAATAATGAAAGCTCTTGCAATTTAATTTCTTTTTCAAGCATGCATTCTGTTAGCTTTCCACACAGTCTTAAGAACTAATAAATCAGAATAATGGAAAGCTTACAGAAATCTTGCATTGTATTAAAAGCTGCTCTTAATTTGTGAAACCTCCACTCAGGCCAACAGATTCTTCAGTTTCCTATTTATTAAAGCAAGCATGAAGTAACTCCAGCCTTTCTCAAATTTCAGAAGAAGAAGAATGAGGAGTTTGGATTCATATCTCTGGCTCTGAGCAGATGGATGCTGGATCAACTGCTGCAATACTCTTTTTTTCCGTCTTGAATGCAGCTGAAATCTCTCATAAACTTGATTTTGGTAAATCCAGACAGTGGGAAACTCAGAAGCACCAGTGAGGCTCTAGACTCTCTGAAATTTTTGAGCCCTGAGAAAACATCTGTGAGCATAAAGATACCATCCAAGCAAATTCCAACTTCCCCCCTTGGTTAGTACTGAACACAAAGCCTGAATCTCCAGTAATTACCTTATAGGTAAACTAAAGCAATCTTTATTTCATATGGCTGAGAATGAAAGATGAACCATCAGGACAGCTCTTGGTTAAGACTAATTATTTTTGGATGCACTGCTGCCTATTTTTTTTGCAATGTATCTGCTCCCACTCACAGCAGGTAGTGTCTGGTGATGACACTGATGGGGAGGACACATGAGGGAGGTATATGGGCTGTAAGTAGCACATCCACAGACCTAGAAACCAGAAAACACCCACACCTAGATGGAGGATTTTCAGATAGTAATCTTCATAGACCACAAGTGGTCTTTGGAGTCCTTTCTGGTCATCTGGAGAATAAAATTAATTTTTGTCTTATTACTGAGATTCCTGGCACCAGGACTGGTGGAATCCCTCAATATCACTTCATTGGACCTTGTGCCACAAAAAAATAAAAAAGGCATGCAGGTTGTGTAGGGACTGTGTCCAACAGACATGGCAAACAGCTTTTGGAACCAGAGCTGGATGGCCCTCAAGAAGGGCTGCTGGCCATCAGTTAGCAGAGGAGCCATCAGATCCATCCAACAAATTTAAAAATGACACTCATGACAGACAGTCACTGCATGCTTCCACTGTTCCACATAATGACCTGTTTAAAAGTGCTGGATCTCCAAAAATTCCTGTCAGACAACTTTAAAGGGTTAAGTGTCTTCCAGCATCCAATCCTTGGCTGTATGTATTGCAGGCAGCCAGACCCCTGCTCCACATGGCTTCCTAGGGAGAAAGCATGGAAGCTTCTGAAATGGATCTTTGGTGAAAATGAGATGCTTGGCACAGTTCTCACAGTTTCTGTCTTGCCTAAATGCATCAGTACTGCCTCTCTGTATCACTTTCACACAGAGTTATGCCTCTCTACACTGTCCTGACCTAGCCATATCAGGAAATTAGATAAACTTCCACTTTAGTCCCCGGGGGGAACCTTTGGACAGGACTAACACGCCACTGGGACCAGCCTGTGCTTAGTTGGCTACTCCACTGCTGTAGAAAGTGCAAGTTTGAATCTTCTCAGGCAGATGAAAGAGCTGTACACATATTTCCCCCTCTCTGGGTAAGTGCTCTGCCACCAACAGCAAGGTATGATTCACTTCTCATACGTTCTCATTTACAAGAAGGCAGAAGAAGTTACCCCTGTTTCTTCCAAAATTTGCAGTGGATGCCAGAATTTTTGGTGTGTTCATTTCCTCTGCAAATACCCATTGGACTTAGATCACCTAAGGGTTTTAGTCAGAGCAGAGCCCAGTTTCTGTTGCTCAGATGGTCCTGAGGCACATGCTGAGCCACTCAGGAGGGAAAGCACATGTGGGACAACACATGCCTTCACAGAGAGGTGACAAGCAAACAGGGCTTTAGAGTTGCGTGCCACACATTACTTGAAGATGAGCTTCATCTTACTTAATAACAGCCTTCTGATTGTTGGGGAACTCAATTACACTCATCTTCTCCTTGAGGCAGCAAGGAGAGATGGGCATTTCCCAGAGCAGACCTGCTTGTCGAAGAAGACTCATCTTTGCGTGATGCAAGCCCCTCAGGATGAAGTTCCGCTTTTCTCTGTAATTGGCACAGTTTTAAAGCTCCTCATCCTTTCCCATGCACACTTGCAGCTCCCATTGGCTGCCCTGGCCACTACAAGGCTTGCAGACTTCCAAGCCAGGACAGTAAAATCCTGTAAAGCAAGTCAGAACTTTCCATAGCACAGCTCTGGCCAAGGTTTAGTTTTGACTGTCTTTTGTTCATGAGTGTCCAGATAGAGTAACTGGTTTTCTGTGATAGTAGGACAAAAAGAGTCTGAGGGAAGGATGTCTCTTAACTGCTCGAGTCTAGAAGGCATTTATGAGAGGACACATGTTGTTTATTATTGGAGATGCATATTAGAGCTTGTGTGTGCAGCTAAGAGCAACTGCACAGTGATGGCACAGGAACTCTGTGCCTAAAGAACAGAGAATGCTAGAGCTGCAGGAGAATCTCTGGCAGCAAAAGGCACTTGTAGAGAATAGAAATGCACATTTGACCAGGGAATATTTCCCACCATGGGCTGGGAGGGCTGCAGTGTCCTTCCTCTCCTTGCCCTTGTGCCCAGTGTTGCACAACCCAAGAGGACCAGGCACCTGCCCAGGCCACCACCACCCATCCTCACCCCTACCAGTAGAGACACCTCCAACCTGTGGGTCACAGTAGCTGAGGCTGCTTTAACAGTAGGCAACCAGGCGGCTGCAGACTATGGAAAGACAGGCAGGGAAGCACTTCCAACAGAGAAAAAAATAATAATTCAGTGCCCACAAGATAAAGTGTATTCAGTGGGTAATATGATGCCTGCATGCTAAAATTCCTGAAGGTAATTAGACTTCATGTTTGCATATGCTTATTGCTTTGTCTCAAGCGTATTTTTCCTAAAAGCATTAAATATTTTGTTAAAATTCCTTAAAGAAAGCATCCATTTCTCCACAAATGAAATCAGATATTTGCGTTTGTTCCTTCATATATATGCATGAAGGAAAGTGTAAGCGTGCATCCATATGTCTCTATTGAACACAATAATATGCACAGAGGTATCTAACCTTACAGTTGTTATTAGAAAAACAAAATAGAAGGAGGAAAGCTGTTAGGTGCTCTTTCCAGGAAGCTGACAGTGCTGGCTGACCTTTATCATGGCACAAGCATGTATTAGCCAAAATAACACCTTAACAGTTTTTTAGTACCCGACTATATGTTCTGTTCTAAGGAATAGCAAACGTTTAATCATAAATATTTTAATGGCTTCAGGGATTCATGGTATTCAATGACTGTGTTAAATGATAATAATCACATCTGGTTTATTACTATAGTAATTCAGCAGCTTCTCTTCAGTAGTTATTTTTTATTATATGTGCTGTGCTACTGTCATGGTCATTTATAGTGGTAATATTTTAAAGTGGCTCATTTGTTTGTTTAAGGACAGTTTCACAATATATTTCTGTATTAATATACATTTTGTACTATTATTTTCAAGCTGCCACTGGAAAATTGATCCTAGCTTGTTACAATGAGAGGGGCTGAGACTGACACAGAATGCCAATGCTGAGAGCAAGCGACAGAGCAGATGGGTAGTGTACTGGTCTCCACTGGGGCTGTAATTGCTGTTGAGTTTTATTCATAAATGAAGGGGTCCATTAAGAAATAGTTAACTAATAATAAACATGAGGGGAGGATTTGAATCAGGCAGAGCACAGACAGAAAAATGCCATAGTTAAACAGTCAAAAAGCAACTGGATACGGCCATTTTACAAATTATTACCCAATAATACTCCCATTTTTTGCATGCTAGAGCACTTGTAACAGAGGGCTTTTACCAGGAAGACAAGGGAGAACTGATTGATTTTGCTGATCATTTTATTCAGCTACCTGCCCACTCTCAGTCACATGAGAGAGGTCTCATTTATCTTAATGGGATCATTCATGAGAGTAAAGGTTTGGAGGATCAAGCCATATATCAGCACAAATGGGAAGAAAGTAGCAGGAGTTAGTTATCAAATTAGGAGGGGGATCACTCAAGGCTGGAAAGACCTTCCCACCATTATTTTCTCACCTTGGAATTGCCGTTTTCTAAAACCTTGTTTTCCTCAGCATGCTGCACTTCCAGGTCATGGCATTCTCATGGCAATTGAATCCCAGTTCAAGCTATTTACCTGGAGAAAGTGACAGTGGAACGGAAGCAGACCACAAGGGAATGTCTTGGAGGGTAGCATGTGTGAAGACATGGCAATCTCTCATCAAGCCCTAGCAGCACTTGTGACTCTCCACTTTCTCAGCAGGCCAGATTTATGCTGAATTTAAGGGCAACCAAGAAGTTACTGGCCATGATGACTCACAGCACATCTTGCCCAGTGTATTGAGACCTCGCATTATCTTTACAGCTGGCTCAAAATAATTAGTAACCATCTTCATAGGTGTGAAAGATATAGATAAAGGCAATTTGTAAACTTTGTGAAAGAAAAACTGGTAGAGCAAGAGTTAACATTCTGCTCTATCATTTTTTGCTCCTTTCTCTCTCTTTCGATTTCCTTTCCTTCTTTTAATGGCCTGGTGAAGGAGGTTCTATTTAGTTCAGCAAAACCTCTCCACTATCCCACCACACAGGATGTATTGAATTGTTGCAGCAAAAGTTAAAAGGAAAGCCAGGACAATTGTTAGTGCTTCTTTCCTGCTCTGTTTTCTAGTTGGCTTGATTGGTTGGTGAGCTGAGGGTAGATGGCTTTTATAGCACTGAATGATGAATGACTCTGAAATAGTCTGTAACCAGAAGTGCCAACTGACATGTTGCTGATGTAACTGACACACGGGGTTATGTTTGTATAGAGTCACTTAAATAAACATGTGTTAGGCTGGAGCCAGCTACTCTGGTCCTTCTTCTTCACTTCCCCTCCACCCTTCATTTATCACTAAAAGATAATGATAACGATTTGATCTTCCTATCAGTCATTCATTATATTAATTAATTAAAATGTAATTGTTTTAAATGCCTCTCCATTGCCGTAGGTACTTTGTACTGCACTTAAAACACACACACTATCAGAGGACAAAATAAATCCTCAATAAAAAGACACACTCATCAAATGGGTTCCTTCAAACTAGCAGTTCCTTTCATCCTGCAATTATCTCCGTAGCCTTCAAAGTGGCCTTTCCCTAAATGCTCAGGAAAATAAATTGGTCCAGAAGCTTGACAAGGAGTTCAGCTAATCCCAGGTCTTACAAAAGGAGCCAAAGAAAATTCCTCGGAGAAAAAGCTCTTCTAGGAGACTTCCCCTTTCCTCTACTTGTACTTACCGTTGTGCAATGCTTCTTCCTTTGTGGCTTTCTGTGTAGCTTCATCAAACTGTATAAAGATCTTTATTTCTCTTTATGGCTTTTCTGTCTCCCAAGTAAAGTGCTGAAATAAATTTCCAATGTAAGCTTTAAAATATATATATACTGGCATTTAAACCCACACTTCTGTATGCTTACACTAGGCAAGGCAGTATGCAACAATCTGGTTTTAATGTGTAAATCAGGGAAGAGTACAAAACAAGGATAAGAATTTATGCAAGGGCCTTTTCTATGGGTAGTTGTTCTGCTTGGCTTTGGAATCTTTGACTGACCTAGCACTCAGCAAATCTTTATTGCAAGACTCAGGCAGGCTTAAATTTAATAACTCACACATCAGAAATATATGGTTACTCAAAGTGCCAGTATGAGATAGCATCCATTATAAGACTGGTTTAGGCACACAAGGATGGATTACTTTCACAAGAGAGAGTAAATGGAATTTAAGAATTCTATAAATTGCATTTCCCTGATTTTATTCTAATACTCTCTCTGTTTATTTCCCATCACTGTGCACTGGGAATGAACTCTGCCTTGCCACAGCCAGCCTCCAATTTCCATATCAGCACTCCACAAAAGACTGCCTATCCAAATAAAAGAAGGACTGGATAAAACAGTGCACTGGTTTGTCAATCTTAAACATCACCTGATATTGCCTGGTTTTAGTTCCTCAGTACTCTGTGTCTGAGCCACCACTAAGCTTCTCCCTGGCATTGCCCACTTGGTGAATAAGGCTGTCTGTTTTCAGACCATCCTGCCCACACTGCCATGCAGACTAGAGAACAAACAGACTTTGCTAGTGTCCACATGAGGATTTGTAATGCACTCCCTTACTAGATGCAGTAAAGCCTCCTAGCCACCTCTGAGTTGCTAATCCATACATAAGCCTTCAGAATATCCCTGTAAAGGGCTTCCTAACACGCTTATTAAGCCTGGCATACCTGGAGTAAGGAGAAAAAGAGCTGGCAACTGGCTTCAGCACTGTTTGGAATTAACTGCTGGGGCAGAAACAGATAGGATGGAAAAGAAACCTCTGCAAAGCCTTCTGGGCCCCAACTGCCTCTGCTTTCACCTCTATCCAGCTGAGCTGGGAAGCTCTGGCAGCCTGTGGGAGCTTTCCCAAATTTACACCACCTGCTCTTCATGCCTCCATGCTTCAGATCAGTCAAATGGAAAGGAAATTCTTAAAATAGCACATGGTGGATTCATAGTGTAAATCAAAACCGGGAGCAAATCACCGTAGCTGTTCTTGAGAGTTTTGGTTTCAGACTTAAATGTTTATTTTAATCTGGTGGTCTTTCACCCTTCTTCTCCTTGCTTTCTCAAGACACATGGATGGCTATTGCCTTACTTTACACTGAGCTTGCTTTAATGACGTCAGCCCATTCCTTGGAATGAGATTGCTAATTAACTCCACACCCTTCCACTCTTGTTTTCTGAAAAAGGGCCTCTTGCACTGGGAGACCTGAAGAATTACAGCACACAGCAGTAGCTGTGCCATTTAATATCTTGTTGGAGGCATGACAGATTTAGCACACCCTTGCCTGGCTATTTGGATTCTGGAGAACACTGTATGCCTGATTTCTATCAGGTCTAAGCAATGCCTCATTGCAGGCCTAAATTGCAGGACAGAACCTCTTTAAGGGAAAAGGAAAACGAATGCCACCCTCTATAAATTAGCTGGAACAAACAAACTAGTTGCTCAAAGTTACTGTACTCCTGCCAGGAGTCATAAACCAGCTAGCTGTGTTTAAGAAAAGTAAAAACTGTTTTTCCTACCATGGAATAAACATTCTCTGGGTTCTATTCCTAACCACAAATGGCAAATGTATGCAACTCTCTGAGAACCAAATTCTGCTCACTTTCCAAATTCGCTTAATCTCCAATCCTGGGAGATTAATTACTTGACAGGGAAGCCAACACTGAACCTGGAATAGAAGTGTTTTCTGAAGTAAGTGGTGTTCAGTTCACCTAAAGAAACTGCTGTGCTGAGGCCAGCAGAAAAAGCTGCAATATTTAACCTAGATGCTCCTGTTTTCCAGTTTTGCAAGTAAAGTTTTGATTTTAAGTAAGAGACCTGAGAAACAGATACTGGGCACAGATATGACCATCTTTTAAGTGAAAGAGGAAGCATTTATCTACCTCCAGAATTAATTCCAGAGATTTCCAAACAAACCTCAGAATGAGCACCCCTTCACAGAACATACACAATACACGTGCTGAAAATGAGTTTTTTGGCTTTTCCAAGGAATGAGCTAATCCTCTAGTTCAGAATTCAAAAAGCAGATCATCTCAATCCTCAGTGGGAGCTGCTGCCTGATTTCACACAGGCTTCCAGCAGTGAAACTTGCAGAGAACCCCAGTATTCCCACTTGCCCCCTCACTTGCACACAAAGGCAGAGATTGTGTAGTATGCATTTTCATTGTAGCAAGAACGCCAAGAGGCAGAAGTTGTGTCTTACTTTTGACCCTTTTCAATCACCTAGTGTTGCTCTGGTTGTCCTGACTTCACAAAGAGGCCTTGAGGTCTTTCTGAAATTGCAAACACATCCTCAAGTCCTGCATCCACACCCAGTCCCTGGCATCCTCCTGGCTGGGCCTTCAGCTGTGCATGGTTGAATTCTTGGGGCTTGACACAGTTCACTCAATCTCTCTTGACCAAGGCTGCTGCACCAGCAGTTGTTCAAAAATCCATTTAAATGCTTTTATGCCTTCGTGTACAATTCTACAAGTATACTACCAACGTTAGCAAGCAGCTGAGGTGCTGACTTCTTTCAAATGAGTTAGAAATAGATCTTGATCTGTCAAGGCATCTTTGAAAATCCTCTTTGCATTCAAACTCTTCACAAGCCAAAATACATTTCAAAATCTAATACACCATGTCCAAACTTTAAAACAGTGTGGAGTTATTAGTTTTTCAGCAGATTTTGTTTGACAATTAGATCTTTCAAGAAGATGTTTGCCCAGCTTCACAGTATTTGAAACACCCTTAAAGTTCTTCTCAAACAATTGGTCTTACACTAAAAAGGAGAAACAAGAAAATCCTCCATTGAAGATAAAATTAATGAAAAATACATGTCTTATTGCTTTCCCCCCTCTGTTCTACTCACCACTGCTCCTTATGTTTTTCAACCTTTTGGGCAATGCCAGTATCAATTTCATCATTATCCTGTACAGTCTCCAACTTATTAAAGAAAATCTCTCTCAACAGGAATACACATCTGCATTTTCTCCTGATTCTTGATCCATTAGCAAACTTGCCAACTGTTCATTGTGAATGAGTAATTTTCCTTTCGAGGAATCATTACTTCATGATTTTTAACTAATACAATGTGGAAAGCAACAACCTATTATGGATTTCAGAGGGAATTTTTCAATCCAAACCAGGTCTGGAGGTCAGCATGTGAGATAGGTTATTTGATAGCATAGGATAAGATACTAACTCTGCTGTTTCATGACATGCCCTCTAACCCACTGCTATCTGAATAAAACATGCCCTTTTTCAATGTGTATTTCTTGGTCATTAAGTTCCCTTCCTGTGCCTGGACTTCGTACTCTGCTCTTGACAGGTTTCTTAAGAAAAAGCTAATACAATAGGACTCCCCAAAGGAGAAAAAAAGGGTGTCTTTGTAGGAAATATTAATTCCCAGGGCTTACACTGAGGCAGACTTCCATGTGTGTTCATTCTGCCTTGTGACTGGTGTTGCACGCAGGAAACTGGTTGAGAGCTTGGTGATTGATGTGGGCTGCTGGGTTGGGTCAGATGTGTATTAGATCCCTGGTCTAACCACAAAGAAAAAGTTTGAATGCCTTTAAAAAGTGCCCAATTGCCTGATTTTGCCAAGCTAGTTTGACACATTACCTTATTAATGAGCTATCATTTTCATCCCAAGGGCATATAAACTGGGTAGCATGGAAAGGCATGTTCAACTGAATAATTGACATTCAACTGTGCAGAAAGAAAATTGAATGGGCAAGAGGTCCAGCTGCATATCAATGCCTCAGACTGGTTGCCATATCCAAAACCCAGCAGATTATCTCTTCCTTTCCTTTTTCTTAGAATTCAGTCTACAAGGAGCAGGAATCTTCCACACACTCCATAACTAACACTAAATAAAAAATAAACTAGACTAAATAAAAAGTAGAAAGGTGTGAAAATTTAACAAAGGTGATGTGCACAGCAGGGCAACAGTAATGACCTCATCAAATGCTTACCATTGCTTTTTTGGAGAGACAGCATCTAGTTTTGAAGTTTTTGAACAAAATTACAGCCATGTATGAAAGAAATGAATAGTTCTGCAGATCTGGTGATTGACTACAAATAAAGCAATAGTATTTGTCATAGCAGCATGTTAGCAAGTTCCTTTTACAATCAGTTAGCTATCAAGCCTGACAATTCACACATAATCATTTAATGTATACCAGTAGAAAAGCTTTTGTACCTCTGGGTTACTCACTGCAATCTGTCTGGCCCTTGTTTGGACATGCAAGTTCTTCAGTACAAGCACTGTCTGTACTTTGGAGTCTGTACAGCAGAGCACAGAACAAACTGTTGGTGTTTAAAAAGGAAATGATTAATATTTCCCCTATTTACTGGACTAGAAATTCGAATAGATACCATCAGATTCCCTCAACTAGTTTCTGCTAGTACCCAAGCACACAACTGCTAGTTAAAAACCCTTTTCCCATGACAGAAAAGTATTCAGCAAGAAGCACTGAGAACTGAAAAACCCCAAAGCCACTATAATTTCCATTAGAGTGAGGCACTCCTCTCTGACAGTGAAGCACAAAGTTGTTTAGCAAGTGGCATACTCTACATTATGTCACTGACCCTGTCCTTAACCTAAAATTGCAATTATCAATGAAACATATACTTCCAAGTAGCACTGAGACTGAAGCTACTCTCACCCCTCACCCCTGACTGTTTTTCTGCCATGTGCTGGCTTTTTGGAGTAGATAGGTCACAGGGGTCAGCACAGGTGTGGACCAAACATACGGACAGGAACATAAAGAGGAGTGACATGATGGTGTAGGGTAAAAAGCCCCATCTTAAGAGCATCATTCAGCAACCATTCTCTACTCCTGGTCACTCTACAAAAAGACTGCATGTGCAGAGTTAGATGTGGTGCTCATTTCATTCTGCTGCCACTGCACTCATCCAGTGCTGGAGTCCTAGAGGCAGAAGAGTATGTGCTGCGAGACTGCACCCTCCCGACTCTGCCAGGAGTGGTGGTGAGCATGTTCTCTCACAGCTCACACATAAATTGAGGACCTGGGAGCAAGACATGCTACATTTTTACAAAGAGAGGAAGAGAATAGATTTTTCAGGATCTCTGCTGTGGAGAGTGGTTTTTTTTTAACAGGTCTCCAAATGCTCTGGTCTAGGACTATGTCTCTGGACATGTGTAGAGATGATATTGCACAATCCTGAACTCTTCTTTTAATCTCTCGCTAATGAAGCTTACCAACAACAGATACTTCTTTGATTAATCAAAAGTCTGACTCTGTACCTACAGTAACCTCTGCCTGCTCCTATCCTCCAAAGGGCTGAAGAAGAGAGGAAGGATCAGGGCAGGAAACAAGCATATCTGTAATAGGAAAGTCTTTTCCAATGTGACTCTAGTTGGTCTTGGGGCTCGAAGACGCAAGGCAGTGAGCCACACTTCAGAAATCAGAGAGACCTGAAAGGGTGATCTGCAAAGCCAAAAATGATGTTCCCTTGAACTTACCTGGATGACAGAGACGTTCAAAAACCCATGAGCCAGTTGTGTGTGCCAGCAAAACTCACATTGGCACTAAGGCACCTTCAACCCCACTGTGTTTTTGTCTCTGCTTCAGGATTTTGGTGTCAGTGACAGCATGGGCTTAGAAAGAGAGCTCCATGGCTCGGTAATTCAGTGCTACACTACCAAGTTTTACAGATATCCTGGACCTCTCCTGTTGTCTATGCACCATCAAAACACAAACATACCCTTCCAAAGTGGATAATTTTCAGCAGTGGAGACCTGAAATCAAGATCTAGAAAAGATTTGTAAGGTGGTAATTTACATGTGCTTAAATAACTCTCGCAAGTAATGCAGGAGCATCTGAAATTTGTCCCATCAGGGGGGCGTTTTCCAAATAAGTGGTCTGGGAGTCAGCCCTGCTGGAGTCAGCCTCTGCAGCACTGCCAAAGAGCAGATTGGCAGCCTAAAGCTACAGCCCTTATTTTCTGGAAATCACAGAATCACGGTCTTCACAAATGTGCTTTACTTGTCGGATTCTTGAAGGATGGAAATTGTCCAGTATAAACTGTGTTGAGACCACAGTTTTGCAACATTGGAAGGAAAAAATAAAGTCTAAGCTCATGCCAACCTTGTAACCACATCAGCAGTACACTGGTCTTATTTAGAAGTACAAGTCTGCGGCAGTTTGGACAACCCAGGGGAATTTCTCCAGATTTATGTCCGCATACCTGAAAAGGTTTTGGAATGCAATCTGTTGAAAGGAACAGAGGAGGACAAATGTGTTCAGAGTTTAATTTATATAAGCTACAGTAAACAACTAAAAATTAAACTAGAGCCTGAAACAGCCCTAGTCAAAGCCTCTCCCTCTTTATCCTTTTCCTTGTCACATTTATTGCAGGGCCATAGAGAGGACTGGGGAGTATGTGGTGATACGAGTCAAATGTAAGACATTTTCCAAATGGGTGAGGGGAGAAAGCTTTCTCTTAACGTGTTCCAGGAACAGACCTGAGAAAAACGCCTGATCTGAAAAGGCCTGATGAAGAGTTAGCCTTTCATTGCACGGCATTTCCTTTGAAGCGGCAAAAGCGTATGTGATTGAGGATGCATTTTTGTCACGGCTGCCTTGGGACTCACATATCCTGTGCTCACCATATTTTATTTTATTTTCATCTGTGATGTTTGACATTTTGAAGGGTTTGCATGCGGTGGACACGATGGTAAACACTTGAATCACACTAGGAACATCAAGAACTGCCAAGCCAAACACCAGAGCTTCACAGGAGGCTGAGACAAGGTCTCCAGTGATTTGTCAGTGGTGATGGCACTGAGGGCCTCCCTGGCACTGGGCTCTCTCCTTCCTCTGCATTTTAGGAGTGGGGCAGAAAACACCACAATCTTGCCAGGATTTAAAAGATTTTACCAAATACTGACAAGTGCAGTCAGCCAAGAGGAGATGTTGCCTACAGCTTCCCAAAGGAAAACAAGCCCTTGTGAGAAATGACTGGTTTTTGTTGTTCCGCATTTAAGTCTACCTACACTGAGGCATTTTGTGATGTCTGCTGAGCGCATTTGCTGAAAAACTCATCAAACACATCAGTCATCTTTAAAAATAAGTCTATTTTCCTAGCATTATTTCTGCACATGAAGAAAATCCCTGATAATGAAAAAAAAATCCTCAAAAATGGCTTACATATGCAGCCTTTTTCAGCAAAAGCCTGTAGGTATTTCAAACCTAGGCCTGTGTTTCTGAAAGTAAATAATTTGGATTTATAAATAAATAAGTGATGAAAATTTAAGTTGTTGACAATGGGGATAGTGAGTGGGGATAGACAGAATCTCAAAAGCTTCTCTGAAAAACAATTTCTTGAAACCTAGATCTTGCCAGCTTCTCTGAGCCTCTTGTCTCCTATTTTATTTGGGTTGACCTCGGCTCAGGGAGCATGAGGAAGAGGATGAGCCTTCCTCGATCGATGCCTTGCCCCTGATTCAGGAGGCTGATGCCTCTGGACTCTCACAGAAATGATTTAGGAGAGGCCCTCTCTGGGGAGGCTTAGGAGGCACTGAGGGACATTGTAGAGCAAGCAAGATGGGAAGGGACCTCCCACACTTTCTAGTCAGTGCCTTCCTTGCACAAGAACAACACATAAAACCTTTCATGTAGCTATCCCCCACCATCTAGACAGCACTTTGGTTTTGCTTGCTGCTGCTCCAATCAGAAAGTCGTTCCAGGACCTCCCTGCTCTTCTGATTAGGACTTCCTTCTAACTTCCAGACTAAATTTATGTGCAAGCAGTGAATAACCATTTGTGTGCCAGCATGGCCTTAAAACTAAAAAAAAAACAAAAACCAACCTAACCCCCCCAAAAAACCCTAAAATTTTTTAAAAATTTTTACATTCCCTGTTGTTTGCTCCTAATGTATTTACAGAGAGTGATCCTATCTCTTCTCAACTACCCCCCTGTTAGACTAAACAAGTCCCTGCTGTGCTGGGACAGCTCATGGGACATCCACTGCCCCTTCCACCTTTTGCTGGTCTGAGGGTGTCTGAGGGAAAATGAGGGGCTGAGCCAGTACCCACTAGGGCTGCACAGAGGGGAGACAAGGGGTTTTGATGGCTCCCTTCATTGTCTGTACTTGCATAAGACAGATGAAAATGTTAATAGGAGGGAAGCGGGGGAAGGGTTTTACCCTGAAGTAGCTGCTCTGTAGGACTGCCCCCAGTGCACAGCCTTGCACCCAACAGAGCTCAGCTGCGCTGTGCAGAGCAGATCAGGATTTCCCTGCAGAAGGTTACAGACCCACAGAAGGACACTTCTTTTTAAGGAGTGGATGAGCTGCAAGTTCATACCCTAGACCACAGGAACCCCTTTTTGCACTTGCATATGAAGGAGCATAATTACTCCTTCCCTACATCAAGAGGAGTAACTGTTTTTGCACAGACAATTTTCAAAATAGTGCAACAGCAACATACACATCCTGCCTCAGGTTCACGTGCTGCAGAGGAGGACAAAGGCTCACGCAGCCACATGCACATTTTACCTGCTACTACAAGGCAAGAACTTTCAGCTTATCATTTCACTGGACAAATGATACAAGCAAAGCATGGCTGAGCAGCTCCAGGCTTGGCATGAATGGCTCTCAGATAAATCAGGGAAACGCGTGGCTTTTTTGACAAGCTACCACCAAAAAAAAAGCCCCAGGGCATTCTGAAATATGGCTGGAAACAAACAGGGCTTGACCATATGTGACTGAGAAAGTTATTAATCTCCTCAGAAAAAACTCCTTCCATGTCACACAGGAAACTTTCCTTATTTTCATTTTTTTTTAAATTAATGAGTTAAACTGCAACAAATAGGACAGGTTAACTGCTTGTAGGATGGCAGTCTCTTCAGGCCCACATTCGAATAAAAGGACAAAATAAAAGCAACAATAAGCATCTTTCAGTCTGGCTGCTTCCACATCACCTTGCAAACAAGTTGTTGGGGGTTATTCTAATTCCCTGCCTAAATTTTCCCATATCCAGTACGCAGGCACTGCTAGGGGGGAGCACAGTGACTGTGTGGTCGTGGGCAGCAGCGCAGCAGCTCCTGACAGCTCAGAACCACAAGTGAGGAATGTTAGATCCACAACTCCAAGGTGTTTTCTGCTATAAATTATAGCGAATTTACTGGACTAAGAAATGACCCGGTTTCTGGAGAAAATTATAGGCAAAGTGTCAGCTATAAATGATTTATGCATAAAGCAACCTGTACTGCAGGAACCCAGGGGGTATAATGACAAGACAAAAAAATCATTTCATCTTGTATGTAAATTTAAGTGGGCAGGAATTTTGGAAGACCTACTGGTTTTTATTCCATCTTGTGTTCCTGCCAAGTGAAGACAGCACTTTGAGCAGAAAGGCACTGATGTGGAGCAGGTAGATAGGCTTGCCAATTTCCAGCAAGATACATTTTAAACCGGCTTCTCGGTTTCAGTTCAACACCCTCTGAGAATTGATTGGTTTCCATTTGACAAGCAAGGAGTCAGAAAAGCAGAAGACTCTTTCTGGGCTAGATAAACTCAGCATGAGCAATGCTGTTCGTAGGCCCAATGAAACTGAAACATGCTGGTGTTCAGCAAAAACTGATTCCTCCCCCCTTATTCACATGCAATATATTCATTCTTAGGAGACTCCTGTTGGAGTAAGACCATAGGGGAGCAAAGAGAGCTGAATCAGCTAAGATTTGAAGAATTGGCACTGGGCTAGGCTTTGCAGGCAAACAGACACTTCACATCGTGTCATTGCAGATAGGCAGCAGGAAATGAAGAAGTGTCATCAAGCTTTCTCACCTAATTTTTAAAATTATTTGTTAACGACCAGCAAGGAGTTAATCTGATATTATACAGTAAAAATAGGTGGCCACACTCCAGCTAGACCTTCTCCCAGGGGCATTTCAGGCATGCAAATCAGTAAGCAGCTTGTACCAGGCTCTGGCTTTTCTGGGAGGACAGCTCTGGGCTGCAGAGAGGAAGCAGAGCCAGTGCTCCAACTCTCCTAATTTTATCCCTAGTGTCCCCAGCTCTCTAAAATGAGACAGAAAATGCACTGCTCACTCAAGCACTGCTCTGTCTGGTCCTTATGGCACAGGGATCTTTCCCCCTCCTGGGGAATAAGAGTTGCCCCTTGCTCTTACTGTCACCACCAAGGAATAGCACAGTGAGATAAAGCAAACAGATTGACATGGAGCCAAACCCAGATACCCTTGCAATTTTCTGTTCAGGTGCAACTTCCCTCAGTGGTTTCACAAAGGACTAAGACTGAAAAAATGAGGTCCATGAAATATTTACCATTACTGTACAGTATAATGAGTTTTCTGCATATCTATATGCAATACACACACACACATATAAATGCAGGGCACACACACATATATATGCAATATGTCTGAGTTATGATAGCTGTGGGAGTGATTGCCTGGAATTGTCTGCCCATTGTAAATTAAATATGACAGTTCTACATCTGCATTAATGTTATTACTCTTTTAAGACTCTTCTTTCTCAGACGCTGGCATTGGTCTCGCAGTCTGTGAACATAGGTCACACTCTTCTCTCTTTATTTTTCTTTTGGCATAATAACACATACAGAGGAGGTCTTATTTCTTCGTGGTCTTGCAGCTGGGATCTAGAGAAGCCAATGATGGCCAGGATGATGAGAGGAGCTTTGTAGGGGACCACCCAAAGTAGGTTTATAGCAATCATGCTTTGTTACTCGATTGCAGAGAGCAGAGCAGAACAACAAGGGTGAAATAAAGAATTCCTCTTTGCAAGGATGAGACACTTGCATAAACTTTGTCCTGAAGGAAAATATAGGACAGTAGAGATCCTTCCAAAGAGCTGTGATGTAGAAGCATCTTTTTCACCAATATTATGGTAGTGCTGTTGTGCCGTGGTGATTAATAAACCATGGAGTCACCAAGGTAGAACAGCAACACATTTTGAGTTACTCAGGAGACACAAGTTCAGCTGAGCTTCTTTTTGTCCCAGATACATCCCCAGCAGGTCCCCAGTGCTGAGCTCCACACTTGTGCCCTAAGCAGCCCTGGCATCTCCTCACCCTGACCCAGGAAGGCAGCAGAGAGTTCTCCTTTCGGCTGCTCAGCTGCTCCACTGTCTCTGCCCTCTTTCAGTTCCCCTGCAATAGAAGGTGCCTTATACTCCACTAACTCTCTGCTGCCCTGCATTTCTCTGCAGTGGCTGGCCCGTTTTGTTCCTGCCCCTCATTTGTTTTTAAATGAAACCAAATCAAATGACTGTCCTTTAATCTTTCCCCAAGCTGGAGGACGATCAGGCTAAATTTTAGCTTCTCTTTCTTTTCTTTTCTTTTTTTTCTTTTCTTTTCTTTTCTTTTCTTTTCTTTTCTTTTCTTTTCTTTTCTTTTCTTTTCTTTTCTTTTCTTTTCTTTTCTTTTCTTTTCTTTTCTTTTCTTTTCTTTTCTTTTCTTTTCTTTTCTTTTCTTTTCTTTTCTTTTCTTTTCTTACTATGTGCTTATGTAACTGTACCAAACTCACTGGTTTAGGGTCTATCTCAGTCTACAGGCTGGCTCTTACAGTCACTAAAATTGACAGAACTTCCTCCTTCCCAGAGCACATTCTAGGAAAAGGGAATCACTACCTGCTGTAGGAACCTTTAAGGGATGTGCTAGATGCCTTCCCCCTTATTTCTCAATTATGCATTAAGAAGTGTTTTCCTGAACAAGTTTACACATTTATTTTGTGATTTGTGAGGATGTCTTATATAAGAGTTTATTACTAAGCATGTGAATTGATCAGTACCAAAAATATCATGGGAGTTAAGGGGGAAATGACACGCTCATGATGTGCTACTGACAGGCACAGCCTTGCACTGGGCTTCAGGAAGAACTAATTATTATAGACCTCTTTGGAGAAAAGGGGGCCTCATTGTTAATCTATTGAAGAACTTTGTGCAGCTCTTAAAAACAAATGAACATCTGCAACAAGAAGTTCAGATGGAAACATAAATTGATTTACTCAATATTTTGCAGTTTATATGGTCAGGGAGACAGCTCAGGACAGAGCCAGTTAACAAACTGAGGTTAGAAATTAAGGACAGGACTTAACTTTCCATAGCAGTGTGTTTAGACAGGAAGAAAAAGATGTGGTTTGTGTTTAGTGAGCAGCTAGTAAAATGAAATATGTTATGTGTATGTGCTAGTACACCCTGATTCCTTGCCTCACTCAATTTTCTGCTCAGATACCATAAAGCTGAGTTACTGGCCAGCTGCAGCCAACTGTGCTGCTCTTTGAACATTATTATACTATTCTAGACAAGTAGGTGAAAAAAGCCTGGCATGTGAGCTGCCTAGCACATGTTCACTACAAAGAGCCTGAGCACCAAAGGCTTCACCTGAGGTGAGAACTTGGACATGGTTTAGTGTTCCCAAAGTCCCATAGGGGGTAGAGACTTTTCAAGTATTATTTTTCCAACTTTTAAGTCAATGTCATGGTATACTATATGCCAAGAGGTGCAGGATGTCCCCCGCTGAGGTGCAGTGCTGTGATTTCTTCTCTGGTCCAAGATCATCATGCCTGTCAATGCTGGGTGGAAGACTGCAGTGCTCTGCTGCTCAGGTGTGCCTGTTCTGAGGAAGGAGGCCGTTGTGATGCCCTGCATGAAAAATATAGGCTGTAGCTCATTCTGTGGGAAAGGCTGAAGAAGAAGAAGCAGACTGTTACAGGAGGCTCCCATTCAAGGTGTGAGACACGACTGCGAGGAGCAAAATTGGCTTCAGCTGGATAATGACTTTATTTGATCAGGTAATACACCTGATTAAGAACCAGCATCCATTTAAAGACTTCCAACAGATAATTTCAGACTTCCTCAAAATGTCGTTTGCCCTCTCACTGACAAAATGCTACTGAATTTTCTAGCAGGATCTAGATTTAGATACTGCTGTCAATATGGTGTTTAGGTCCAGAACAATTGAAATCAGTCAAAGTTCTGCTGTGTATTTCAGCAGAGGAAAAATTAGCCCTATATAATATCCATTCTGTAAAGGGAGATTAGCATTTAACTCCCCCCCAGTGTATCCCATTGTAGGAAACGGTACATTTTTAAATTCTGAAGGAAAGAGAGCAAAACCGGCTCACAAGCTATCCTCATAGGAAAGTGTCACCTATCCTGTACTGAGCTGCTTGCAGCACCAGTATGCTAAAGAAAATGTGAATAAAATAACTTTTAGAATAATAGTAACAACTCTAAGAAGGGATGTACTCATCCCATATGTTTTAAGGAATATGTCTATACTTAGTCTAGCAACCTTTCCTCAGTGTAGGCTCTCTCTTTTTTTTTTTTTTTAATTCCCATCAAATTTTACTGCATTTGTATGATACGCAATTAATGAGCCATAGAATCATCGAAATTAGAAATGGGAGAGATGCATTAAGTCATCTAGTCCATCCCCTGACAGTGCAGGATTGTTCCCTGCAGTGTATTTTTATATTTTCTAATGCTCTGTACAGTCCAGATTTAAATGTCTCCAGAGACAGAGCTTCTACCAATTCATTTAGAGGACTGCTCCATGGTCCTGCAGCTCTCACTCTCTGGAAAATTTTCCTCTTAAGGACACGTAGATCTTTCTTTTCTCACTTCCACTTCTGTTCTAGCTCTAATCCCTTCTACCAACTCAAATTATTCCCCTCCTCCCTGCTGATATTTATACTTTATGTCATCATGCCCTCTCCTTTGATATTGCTTACATAAACTATACACATTCAGTTTTCATGCTTCCTTACATGCCCAACTGTTTCCCTCCAGCCCTTTAATCATTTTATGTTGTTCTCCCAGAATCCCCTCCACGTTGTCTGCTTCCTTCTGATAAAAAGACAGCAAAGGCAAGATTCCAGGTGTAATTTTTCCAGGTTTGTACAGGAAAATGGTGTTATCCAGCTGTTCCTCACTGTTCGAGCACTGTGGCCCCTCAGCTGCCATATTCCCTTGGAAATGCCAATGTGAGTTCCTGCCCACTAGTTCTTGTGTTGTGATTACTGAATGGATTGTAGAAGCAAACCTCAATGAGGTCTCTGACTGGTCAAAATGGCCAATATTAGTGAATGATACACCTAGGTTGTTAAAAAAAAAAAAAAAAAAAAAAAAAAAAAAAAAAAGGAGGGAAGGTAAGAAAAGTGAAAAAACAATACCACTGATTTGTTCCATAATTTTGAGAGGTTTCTAGGGATATTTGAAAGCACTGAGTACTGGATTTTGTGTTCACCCACCAGATGATTCAGATGATTGCACCATTCTGCTCCTTTTCGGATAAGATTCTGGTCCCATGGTAAATACTGGGAGCTTTGTCTCAAGTCCCCTTTTGTTTGAGTCCTTGACAAACACTGAAGAAAATTTTAAGGGGTGGAAGGTTACACTGCTAAATTTTAGGATCTAAGAGGGCTCAGGGTTAATCAGGTTGCTCCTCATTTCAGGGAGAAAAAGGAGCCTTTATTTTCAACAAGGTGAATGGTGAGAAGGGCCAAACTAAAATCAAGAGGCATAAAGCCATCAAAAAATGCCACAATGATGACAGTATAAATTCCTTAATAGAATAAAATAGGTGGATGCTATAACAACAAACCTCAGTCATGGTATTTCAAGTGAAGTGATTCCTTCTTCTGCTCTAAATCCTTTTTATTGTGCCTTGTATTGAATATCCCATACAGGTGGAGTACCATAAATTCTGCTATCTAGCAGCACACACTGTTTGTATGAACACTTTATTCCAGCTGAGACACAAGTATTAATAGCAACATGGATCCTTCCT
Organism: Nicator chloris; assembly: GCA_013400495.1. Classification (NCBI taxonomy): domain Eukaryota; kingdom Metazoa; phylum Chordata; class Aves; order Passeriformes; family Pycnonotidae; genus Nicator; species Nicator chloris. The sequence goes on from WAAE01015470.1 coordinate 51,229, forward strand.
TTCAACCACTTTCCTTCCCCGGAAAAATTTATTTCTGCTGCCTTTGGCAAGACTTGCTCTGAGGGAGTTCCCACAGAAGGAACAAATACAGCAAGTGAGAAGTAATTCTAAAACTCTTTTTTATGACAGACATTTTATGTGTAAAGCTGTCTTGACCTATCTGTCTGTTTCTCTCAGGCTATACCATTCTGAAAATTAATTCTTAATGAATCTCTAAATGTGTGAAGAGCAGAGCTATGTGTTCTAGCAATAATAATTAACAGAAGTGAAACTCTAGGCTTCTTGGGGCAGGAGAGAACATTTTGTACCTGTCTGCAGTGTCATCTCCCTCTGTCAACTGAGCTAAATAGCAGTATAAAAGGGTAAATTACTTGGGAGCAGTGGATTTGTTCCATAGAGCCCCATCAGTTCACTTTCCTATCTATTGATTTCATACACAGTGAGGATTTAAAGAAAAAAGGGATTTTTTTTCCACCATGGGTGTTTTTGATAGGATTGTATCAGAGAAGCCACAGGTTGAAAAGCCCTGCTAGGTCACCCACACTATTTCCCTGCTCCAGAGCCAGCACAACCTCTGTAATGAGGTCAACACAAGGACCACAAACAAGTCCATCAGTAAAAAAATTAACAATAACTGAAAGTGCCTATGTTCAGTAAAGCAACAATAGAGTGAAGAACTTTGCAGCTGACTCTCATCCCTGGCTCCTTAGAAATTGCTTCACTGTGTGATAGTCCAGGTGGCATATTAATCACCTCATTACTTTTTCATGGCCAAGCACTTTAAAATTAATAAACTAAATTCAAATATTTGTGCTAGTTCTGGTGGAATGCTCTGTACATTGAATAGCAAAAAATTCACTGTCAATAGAAAAAATTAGCTAACCTTAGGAGAAAATCCCAATGTAATACACCTACAAATACAGCTGCAAATCAGAATTTTCTTAATCGTGCTCTGTTATTTCCAAGTGGCATTTCAGTATTTTAGCTGCTTCTGCAAACTGAGTTCAAGATAAAACTCTTCCCTTCTTTCTGACACTTCTTTGCAAACTGGGGTTTGATCCCATTGTGTCTTTTTGTCCAAGAATCAACTCCACAGAAATTTGCCCGAAGACTAAATTCTTGAAGATTCTGGAAGGAGTTACAGGTCTGGGCAAAAATGCCCGGTTGCTCCAAGGAGAGGCTGAATGGCCTTGTTTTTACCTAATATCCTGGCCTGATTTTTTATGGCCCTGAATCATAGGCTGAACAAGCCCAGACGTTGGGAAAGTTTGC
>WAAE01015470.1:55000-60551 GCA_013400495.1 Nicator chloris
GTCTTTGCCTCCAGTCCACTGCTGCTGCTCTGGGATCAGCTTTTTCCCACGTTGTTGAACATCACATGCTTAGAATTTTGAAAGAAAGGACAACCAAAAGGCCTAAAATTTTGTACAATGAAGTGCAGCAGCAGGCACAAATGGCAACACAGTGGCATATTAACTGCTTGACAGACATCATAAATTTGCCGGGGTGCATTGTTTTGCCCACCAACATCCTGGAAACCAGAGGAAATGGAAAAGAAATAAAAGTGCAGAACCCCATTTGAAAAAATTGCAGAGCATATTATGAGCCTATTCAAGTTGTTAGTGATACAAGACTAACAAATCTGAAGTATATTCTAGTATATAATATGAGTCAGCACAAGCACCACTGTCCTGAGAGAGCCTCACCAAAATCGAGGCCCCAAAGAAAGACAAAAGATTTTGACCTCGCCCAAGAGAGCTTACAATTAAAGCAGAGGAATCTAAAACAAGAGAAAGGGAGACAATGACAAGATTTTCTAGTATAGCTCTCTCAGGACTGTAGAGAAACTAGTGGTCAGCAGTGAGATATGGCCAACAGACACACAAATGGACTGGGCATGGAGACCGCAGTACTTGTGAGAGGCAGAAATTCCGGCCTCTTGCAAGTGCCAGGCTCTGAGTTCAGGAGCTACTCTCTCTCAAGCAGGAGTATCACTCATCATCAAGTGATTGACAGCATCTTGCCTCTCTGAGAGTCAGCATTTCTGAACTCCCACTGAGTTTCTATTGGCTCACTTAACCTCTAATTTGGAAAAGAAAAATACAGGCTGTACTCCACCTTGACATCTTAGCCCTACCTTGTGTAACGGTATCAGTAAAAGACAAAAACAACACAAAAAAATCAACAAGAAAATCTTTCTGCTGGCAGTTTCCTTGCCACAGAGAGTAGATGATTTCACTGTTTTAGCAAAATAAATCCTTTGCCATTATGAACTGCTTGTCCACAAGTGAGCTTAACCATTATAATCACCCTCACAAAGTCTTTGTAATGCTGATGCTGACATTTTAAGGGTGATCCATCAAGGTCAATCATACCCATAAGGACTGTAAATTGTTTTTTCCCTATTGGAGTCAGCAAGTCATGCTAACTCACTCCATGGAGAGAGCTGGTGGGTAACATCAGTTAAAAATCTGGGCTGAAGAGGTTAGAGGAATTACCCCCAGGAGTAGTTCTAGTGACAGAATAGGCTTTGTCAAAAGACCTTTCCTTGTGTCCTAACTGCCAGAATAGCAAATACATGAAAACATTTATTTTCGGGGTCTCACTATGGATTATTCCAGTGCTTTTATAGTCTACATGGCAGTCTTTGAGTCTCCTTCCATTTTGTTGTTCAATGAAAAAGTTGTTAGTCATTGATTGTTATTTTATGCTCGTAAAAGCTTCCATCTTCCTTCCTTAATTGCTGTTGAATTTACAAAGTTCTCCTATTACTGCACTTACATATTCTCTACACATCTCTTGTACCTCAGCAGCAAGGCTTGCAAATGCATGTTGATTTTCCAGCATGGGGGGTACTGTGCTGGTGGAAGGATGCTAAGTGCTACAGACACCAGCTCAGCACCCTGGTCCTTCTGTGGCCATGAAACCCAGCACTGTCACCTGATTCACAGAGAAATTTGGTATCTTCTTTTCAAATGCAGATTCTTCCTATCCCTTCCTGTGCTGATTATGAAGTAATGCTTATCACTTTCACTCCTGGGCAGCAGGACAAACAACTCTCTGGCTGTGTCTGTCACTCTGCAGACCCTTCACTTGCACACAGCTCTGCTGTGGGCAGCAGAGGGCTGGTCCACACTGTTTTGTCAGGAGGAGGTACCAGAACTTTCCCACACCATGGCTGGGCAGGAATATCAGGGCACTTTGCAGTTGTCGGGCTCACAGACCAGCTGCCAGCCACAGCTGGTGGCACCTCATGCACACCTGGAAAGGGCAGGGCTGTGCACTGGCTGTTCAACACATGAATCACCTGGCCACACTGCCACATCTTCTGCCAAAATCACCTTTCTTTCCTGGAGCCTTTAAGGCTCTATATCCTCCTGTGCCAGTCCAAGCTCACAGGACTCCTTGGGTCACGCACCAATCAGCCAATCAAGTCACTATTGTGAGGGGAAGTTGTGGGTGTTGAGTAACTTCCTACAGCAATGGGTCAGTTGTCAGACCTCCCCTTTCTTCTCTCTGGCACTGGCAGTGGTGTGTTCAGGTGACTCACAGATTTACCATCATCAGCAAGTTCTCTGTGAGAAAGTCGTGACAGTGATGTATTATGACACCTTAAAAAATGCTGGGAGAATTCACGATTTCTCACGCACAGGACGTAAAAAGCTGCATTATGGTGGGTTTACCAGTGTGTTACTCTTTGTTACCTACATTGCCACAGTGCCTTCCAGCTCCAGACCTAGACCAGGTGCCATGGTGTTAGCTGCTCAATTGACACAGATCAAAATGATGGTGCCTTTACATACCAAGTACTGGTAAATCATAAATTCTTCCCGGTAGTTCAGCTTTCACATCTCCTTTTCTCAGACGAACAGTCTGAGAAAACAGTCACCCAGCCCAGGTACAAGGGTTATCTCACAGCTACAGCAAACAAGATCTATGAGTTCAGCAGTCAAACAAACTGAAAAAGATCCAGAAATCAGATCTTTCCCCACCTCTGTCCAACCCCAAGAACTGGTCTTCTGAGAGTTTAGATACCCCCCTTTGTAGATACTACCTTGTAATCTTAAATGCCAAGACATTTATTCTATTTTCCTCTATACCTGTATGTGAAGGTGTCATTCTTTATCAAGTTTCACTGAAAAATATACCAACATCTGTGCAGCAAACAAGGGAAATTAATTACTTTGGAGACATGGGGGAAAACAGAAAGAAATCATATAAATATCAACATTCATTCCAAAAATGTGATATTGAAAACAATTGCCAAATGCAGTAGGTAAGCAATGCCAGGAGAAAAAAGTTAGGAGACGAAAAACACACATGAGAGAAGACGACAATAATCAATATATTAATATAAAACAATAATACAGCTGGTACAATAAAGTGGTACCATGGGGAGACATGCAGTGTATCATTAGTATTCTGCTCTAATGAAACCCACAACACACAGTGTGCATTAACTAGTGTAAAGTCTTTTCAGCACAGTGAATATTCCACCACTTTACTGGCCCATTTATTTTAACTGAAAGAGAGATGATCCTGTTGCCAAGCTATCAGATGGTAAAAGGGATATATTTGATGGATAAAAAAGAGAAAGGTCTGCCACAGCTTTGCAAAATATATTTCTAATTTTAATGTGTGTGGTATACAGCAGTCATAGCATACCTGCAGAGAAAAATAGAGGTGGGGGTGGTTGAGAGAGAAAGGGGAGAGGGAACGAAGGAGGGGGGAAATATTTTAAATAAACAAAAGTCACAGACATCACTCATTTTTTTTTCAACCTGTTCTTGTGATACAGATTGACAGCCCTTTTAATATGAAATAAATCAGCCAGGATAAGGAATGTCTCGGAGAACATACAGATTGAGCGCTGATTGACAGAGCTTCTCTGAAACCCATTCTGTTTGCGCTCGGTTTTTTAGCAGCTAACTTGAAAGGATGTCAGGTGCTTTGAAATGTTTCAAGTGTTTTGAACCCAGCAAACAATTGTAAAATGTGCTTATTGGTGCTCAGGCTGAAGCAGGAGCGCGGTGGGGCTCGCACGAGAACAATGGTGAGGAAGGCAGGCCAGGAGAAATGAAAGCGAAGCTTTCCTCTTCCATTCAGGCACTGTCCAGCCGTCAGGATTTTTGGACTGTTGTCAACAACCATACCTAGTTAGCAAGATATTTTGAAGTGAAGATGCCACATATTGGAAACTTGAATCACGCCTGGGGAGCGTGCAGCATTGCATTCCTTCTATAGACTCCCAGTCCCTTTTAACCAAGGATTGACTAGTTGCATTGCTGATAACGAGACATGACATTTTTAAAGCTGTGTGTCCAGTTTGTACCATGGCTGCTTTCCTGTTAGGCTCAGACCAGCATTATGCTGCCTTTGATAATGTTGCAGATATTATGGTTAGCTGTCTCCTTGCATTTCCTGAAACGTCCTATGTCTGTTGTTATCTCACAAAGCAAATACCAGCACATGTCATAGTCACACTGAGAGAGAAAAGATGAAAACCAAGCCCAATGGCATTTGCAGACTCTTTTAGCAGCACACCCTTGAGAATGACAATTTAGGCTTGTAGGGGTCATTTTTGTATGAGTGTTTTCTGTATGAGTTACTTTTTTAAAAAAATGGTTTGACATTTTTGCTTTCATGCAAGGTGCAAAAGCCATTCAGAAAGGAGATATTTGGGTTCTCCCTCTGGAAAATCACCTCACTGAGGGAGAGCACTCAGTAAAACAACATGACTTGGTGAAAGCTGCTGGGTTCAGCTCAAATGCTTCACCTGAAAGATTCAAATTTTGTTCACAGAGGGTGAAACAGCCCCAAAGACAGCAGGTCCACTTGCACAGTTCCATTCTCAGGTGCTCCAGAGTGAACAGGACACATGGACAGTTCATGTGCCAGGCTCTCACCTCTCACCATGGCTCCTTCTGCCATGGCCTTGACTTTTGGTATGGTCAGTGCCTCATGCTGGGAAGGCCTCTCTCAGCATCCACATCTCTCTGCATCCAGTTCCTCCAAATATCAGATCCCCAGAAGGTAGTTATTTTCTGTGTAGCCCCTTATTTGCTCACTGATAGCTGTCATTCAAACCTTTGCAGAAAGAGACAGAAAATTTCCTATATACTGGAATTAAATCTGTGCTACTGGGAATGAGAAGAAAGATCCCTTTTGTCAATGTGGAATCAAATGAAAACAGTCTTTTAAATACTTTTCTCTTAGTTTTCTTTTCGTTTTTGCCTTCTAGATCCAGATAACGTCCCTCTGATTTGATTTGCTCTCTCATTGCCCTCCTTGCTTCCACCTCTGGCAAGGACACCAGCATTTCTGTCAATATCTCTTGCCCTTACAGCTAACATCCCTAACCTGTAACATGCAATTCTCATGTGATTGCATCTCCTGGTATATCAAGACGTGCTCAGAAATGCAGTTCTGCTGTGGCTCAGTGCAGCTGGGCGTACTGGGCAAGAGAGAGATGGACAAGCACAGGCTGGCACTAGGATGAGTGGCATGTCTGATGGGTCAAGAATGGGTCAATCTGTTGTGGATGAGCTGACCAGCTGGTCTGTACTTGCACAGTAACAGCAAGGTGTTCAGACACACTGGATGCACTGGACAAATCACACAGCAGTTTGCCACCAGGGCATTGATGAACTGCAGAAGTTCTGCTTGAGCAGAAATATTAATCCTCAGGTTTTTGGCTTCAAGCAGGAACACCCTCCTGCCCTATAAAGACATGGTTAGTCACCTAATATGCATGACTATGTGCAAGGTTGCCTCTGTAAAAATGAGATGGGACTATGTACTGCCAGGCACTACCTGGGCACAAAGTGAGTTCCTGAGCCCAAGCACTCTCCTCTCCTCTCCTCT
>WAAE01015471.1:0-24130 GCA_013400495.1 Nicator chloris
CTGATGTCAGAATTGGTTGTGCCCAATGCGTTCTGAATAAGAACACGTTTGTGCTTAATTCACCTTTTCTTACTTGCACCTCTTAAATGAGTTTTCTGTGTCAGGAAATCAATATGTTATACAGCTTGTTGTGCATCACTTGTAACGTACTTTAATCACCCTTGTGTGTCTAGCACTGCTGCCACAGTCTCTTGGGGGGGTTGTCTCCCATCCTTTGGGGACAAGGAGTTTTGTTAAATTAGCTCCAGTAGAAAGTGCTAGAAATACACGGCAGAGTTACCAAAATCAGTAAGAAGGACAATTCACACTTGGTCTTATTATAGAAATGCATTCAAGAAAGGGGAAAATGTTTTGCTCTGTGTAGTGTGTTGTGGTATATAAAAGGCTAATTCAGTGAACTGCAGAAGCAGTCTGATTTTTCAACCTCTGATGAAACATGAAAATTATGAGAAAAACACGTGATAATTTAATCATCATATGGCCCAGTTCTTGATTCAGCTTAAAGCTGAAAACACTGATGAAATATTCCATTACAGCCACAATGAAGCCCTCACAGTATTTTATATGAATTAAAAATACAAATGTATCCCTGTAAGTGGGAGCAGAACAAAAATTGCTTGTTTTCTAGATAAATACCCTAACAAGTCAGGCAACAAACAGAAAGAACTGAAATTCCAATGTGTACATAGGACACAACAAATTGGACATGTTTCCTCAATCCTGAGATTTTCCAGCTGACTGGGTCTTAGCTTGTGCTCCAATTAGGATGACAATCCTGCAGGGCCCAACTTTGCACGTTGTGTTGGTTGGTGCTTGTCTGATTCCTGGCTCCAGAGCTGATGTCAGCAGAATTATAGAAACAGAAACAGAGCATATCCACCACTGAGTGGATTCAGTATTCAGCTTCTGGACTTTGGTATTTGCACAGCCACATGTTAGCAGCATAGTGTTTAGTTCTGGGCCTCCATCCTTTTTCTAACTTTACTTCTTTCAGAAGACACTAAAGTATCCACAGGTAAGCATGATGTTAAACAACAAGTATTATCTTCAAATCTTGCTATCCTTTAATGAAAATATTTCTACACACACCCCTTCACTACTCCATAAAAAAATTTAATCTCTATTCTGAAACTTTTGCTAGCCTCCCTAGCTTCACTGAACAGATGGAAACACTTATAAATAAATTTTATTTCCTAGTTCAGCAGCACTTTGGGGATGGGAGTTCTTTCAGTGCTCTCCCCATGCAGCACTCAGCCCAATAAAGTCCCAATAATTTAGTTTCCTCAGTGTAATATAACAGGGGCAGGGGCAGGGCTGGGCGAGGGGAGGACATGGAAAGGCAAGGGGGTAATATATTATCAATATGATTTTTCATTTGATTTTACTCCATTTTGTAACTATTTTGGGGCTTTAATGGAAATTTCACGTTACTCTTGAATTTATTCTGTCAGCTTAACCCACCATTCCTATTCTCACTCTCTAACAACAAGCTTTTTCCCCTGACTGGACAGGACTTGCTCACAAAAAGGTAGAAGAAAAGTAGTTCTGAGGTTGTTGCGCTGTGAGTGCCAAGCAGGATAGCATCCTAGACCACCATGGATGAAAAATCAGCACAAAACAGGAGGAGGAACAGGGTTTCATCATGCTCAACACACTTGTCATCTTCCAGCCCCAAAATCAGAAGGACGTCGCACCATTAAAAACAGTGTGTAAGGGGGAATCTAGGTGCCAGGTCTTATTTTCCAAAAAAAGTGGTGCCACTCTTGCTGGACCCTTCAAAAATTTACCGGCACACAGGTTACGGCAACATCCAGGAATCCCAAACATGAGCACACTGTGCTAAGTAGGAGAGATATCCTGAACAAAAACCTCAAAAAAAATCATGTCAAGTTTTGTTAGTTTGTGATTTTGATGACAGTGCTTCTGTCTCCCTCCTGCTTTGAAATCTCTCTTTCCTTTCCTGTGACAGACGTTAGCTACCTGATACCAAAAAGCTGCAACCTGCAGAGTATCCAAATGCTCATAACTGCTTCACTGCATTAACACCAATTTCACATAGCAATATATATTCCTTTTACTGGAAGCACAGTCGTATTCTAGCAAATCAGCAGAAAACCTCAGAAAGATTAACATTAAGGAGACATCTTTAAAAGAGATCACTTTGGAAAAAATGGCATACGTTGAAAAGGTTTTTTTTATTAGCCTCTTTGAGATGTCAAACACTCCTGCTTATATGTGATCCTGAGAACTGACAAAATGGATGAATGTTTCAAATATGGAGGCTACAAAGCAATATCTGGCAATGCAACAGAAATAGTTACAGAAACAGGAAAAGCTGCTATGAAAAAAAAGGTCAAATTTGAAGAATGTTCTGCTGTCTAATATTCTCCAGGATTAAGGAGAATTTCAATCTTCACAGAAGCCAGTCAAAAGATTGCTGTCACATCCTGAAATGGAAGAAATCACTCATTCACAAGTTTTCTTTCTAGACCTCCTCTCAATGAAATTCAGATAATTATTTCCCTGGAGCAATGCTGAGCTGCCGCCTAGAGATGCATCCTCCAAAAGCAGAGTTAAACCCTATTAGATTAGGTTTTCTTTTTTATTTATTTTCTCTTACTGCTGCCACTGTTGATGTCAGTTACAGCTAGGAGACAGGCATGAAGTACAGAGCTTTTCCTTCCCTGCAGAAAGGGAAAATTTGATGCTGTTTCCACGTGGGCTTATTCAAGCAAACCCTGATTTCCCAGAGGGGAGGGGGGTGCAGCATGGAGCAAGAGATGAGAGGTGATCAATCACTGCTGCAATTTCCGCATATGAAAGGAACCACAAAGCAGCCTTTCCAAGTCGTTGGATCCTACTGGCATCCTAGTAGCTTAAAGTCAAACAAATTCAAAGGGTCAAGGCTCAAGAAATCTCACTGTTCACATCTCCTGAGTTTCTGCATCTGCTAGACACCACTGGGTTAAAAGATAGCAGGGATGGCTCTGGGCTAGGTCTGTTGAGGAAGGTCCCACAATACTCCTTGAAGAAACAGTGCAAGTACCAGAGCTAACTGCTCCAGCTACATTTCTAAGAGAACCCAGAGGTGAGTATTTATGTATTTATTAAAGGACAGAAATGGTGTCTTGGAAAGAGCAGAAAATGCAGAGAAATATTTGATTTTCTTTTCACTAGATAATATATAGATCACATCAGACATGACAATGACCTTAGTGGCAGTGTTTAAAGCAAATAAATATTTCAGTTATATCAGGTTTTCAGAGGAAAAAAAATTGTTTCATTTATGAAATAACTAGGAAATCAGACCTTAAGCCATTGCAAACTTTGACAGTTCCTAATTCTTCCCCCTATCCCTTTTCTAAAAATAAATTAAGATTTGGATCAGAAAAATTATCTTCCCTCACCTATGATAGTATGGGAAGGTATGGTGTGTTGGCCCTGAGTACGTCCTAAGTGCCCACCAAACTTGCTCCATCACTCCTTTCCTCCTCAGCTGCACAGGGGATACAAAATACAACGAAAGGAGGTCAAGTCAAGGACAGGGATAGATCCCATACCAATTACCCTTACCCTTACTGTCATATGCAAAACAGACTTAATTCAGGGAAATTACTTTAGTTTATTAGCAATCACATCAGACTGGAATAATAGGAAATAAACCGAAATCTTAAAAAATCCTCTCCCTCTCTCTTCCCTTTTTCCTGAAAAAAACTTCACCTCCAGATTCTCTCTCTCCTCCCTCCACAGTGGTGCAGGGCTAAGGGAAATGGTGGCTATAGTCAGTTCATCACACGTCTCTGATGCTTCTTCTTCCTCAGAAGTGGGACCCCTCACATTCTTCTCCTGATGAAGTGCATGGTCCCTCCTGTGGGAAACAGTCCTTCACAAGCTTTTTCCATGTTGGTCCTTACCAGAGGCTGCAGTTCTTCACAATCTTAGCATCACAATCACAGCATGGGTGCCTTCCACATAGTTCATCCCTCAGGGACAGCCTGCTCCAGCATGGGCTCCCCGTGGGGTCACAAATCCTTCCAGTAAAACTGCCCCAGCATGGGCTCCTCTCTCCACAGGGCCACAGGTTCTGCCAGGAGCCTGCTCCAGTGTGTGTGATCACACAGTCACAGCCTCCTTCATGTAATCACTTGCTCCAGAAAGGGTCCTCCATGGGCTGCACATGGATATCTGCTCCACCTTAGACCTTCATGGGTTAAGGGGGAACTTCATACCTCATCATGGTCTTCTCCAGGGCTGCAGGGGAATCTCTCTGGTCCAGTGCCTGAAACACATCTTGTCTGTCCTTCTTGACTGGCCTTGGTGCCTGTGGGTCTGTTTTTCTGATGTGCTCTCACTTCTCTTCCAGCTGTTTGGAACAGCAGTTTTTCCCCTTCTTCAACAGGTTATCCCAGAATATGCTACTGCTCTCAGAGATGTCTCACAGATGGGCTCTACCTTGGCCTGTGGAATATCTGTCTTGGAGCTGCCTGGCACTGGCTCCATCTTACAAGAGTGAACCTTCCAGAAGCTTGGCACAGAAGCCACCCCTATAGCCCCCTGTGTCACAAATAAAATCTTGCCATGTAAACCCACTGGGTAGTTCCAGATTAGGACTATCCTCCTTGTTAATAAGGCTTGATTCTCTACTGCTCCTGCCAACTCAAACAGCCTTGCCCTTCTGCAAGACTCTGCTCTTGAAGGGACAAAACTAGATATTAACAAGCATTTTCCCCCTGCCACTTTCTCAGAGCTTCAATATAACCTAATCTGAAGAATTCCTTACACGTGGAACCATCTCTTCCCAATCACAAAATGTCTTGTGTGGGCTTCTCCACTAAATGTAACAGGACAAAAACCTTCTTTTTGCAAAGAGGACAAGGAGATAGACCTTTGTCAGCACTGTACTTAGTGCTGGGAAAGAGAAAAAGCAGAAGCAGGGAACAGTGGAAACACAAATATGCACTGAGGACATTTTCTCTAGGTTGCTCAAAATTTTTCTAAAACAGAAAACAAAAATATTCCTTTTACTGTACTCCAGCCAATATGAACCTGAAAAAAAATGAAGTATTCAGATAAATCGACCTAAACTCAGGCAAAACATCTGCATCTCTCAAAGACATGATTTATGCTCTCTTTATTCCTGCTCCTTCTTTTCTATTTGGCTAACTGAGAAATCAATTTCAACCAAAAAGATTTAACCTCCTGGAAAAGGTCTACACAAGACTTATTAAGACAAAGGAAATGTGAGGATATTTCTTGGTTTATGAGATAACGTATTACAATCAGACAATATAATTATGATACACACAAGTCTTCAGAACTCAGGAATGTTTAGCCCTCGTAACAGAAAGATGTCTAGAAGTATTTCACCTCTTCATCTGTATTCTTCATATAAATACAGCACTGTCAAGAACACATTGTCATGGAGAGGAACCCGCTGTCACTGCATCTCCTCTTCCACATTGTAACAAATTACCTTGGCTAAGTCTGCACAATACTTTGCAACAGTAAGCTTAAGCAAAGAATGAACCAGCACACCTTGGAGAACTGCACAGAGGGAAAGAGACAGAAAGGGTAGGTATACAAGTAGGTAGTTCAGGTTATCTGAATTATTTTCATCCACATCTTTGGAGATTAATATTGTCTGGGGTTTTTTTTCCACCTGCAGCCAATCTAAGCTGTCTCCAAAATTCCCAGCCAAAGTATTTTGGTCAGATTTGTCAAGGGTACCACAAAAGCCAGTGACCTGCTAACTGGTGATACACTGGAAGCAATGACTCAAAGTTGAATGACCAATAGACCTGAATATGGAAAAAAATAATCAGACAGTAGAGACAGAATGAATGATAACAAGGAACAATTTTATTGTCCAGGAACAGAATGAAACAAAGCCACCTCAAGATTTAGCTCCTGAAAACTACAGGACACTTTGACACTGAATATTGCTTCACTTTTTTAAACTATGATGTTTGTCATAAAAAAAATCCATAATATAAAACCTGAAAGAATGCTGAATACTTCATAGGCCACAGACATTTAGAAGTGTTCAATCCAAAAATGTTAAACCATACAGTAAATGCTATTCCAGGAAGAGCAGAACCCAATTGTTTTGGTGAAATCAAAACTTTGTCCACAGCTTGTTAAAGACCATATTAATTGACTGAGAAAAAAAGGTATGTTCACTGGCACTAGCCCTGTGTGGAATGGCAAAAATGGTAGATTTACTCTTGACTCACAGAAAAGCTGTTAAGGCTCAGTCCATGCTCAGAGACAACACCAAATATTTAACACTAAAATATGCTTTTGATTTATTATCCCTCCTAGTACTGATGGACCTCCCCTCCTATCTATCCTTGGACTGCAATCTTGCAATGGAGAATATAACTCTGTGACAACACACTGCACATCTATTCAAATGATGAAGGTTCTTTGGTTTACTTATTATTCTTGAAGTAAGTAAAAAAGTTAAAGTCAAAACCTAGCAGTGTTGGCTGCACACCAGGTACAATGAAATAAAATGGTTATTGTTGTTTGACTACTGCTTTCCTTTCCAGAAATGAAGAGCTGAATTTGCATGTTAGGTTCCCCACAGAAACCACAACAGTGAAGGAATTCAAAGTACCATAGTTACATATCATCAGGCTGGAAGGATATTATCCTTAAAGATATGAGGAATTTGGAAGGTTGAGAAGTCATAAGAAAAAATTGCAGAAAGACCATTTAAATTTAAATCACTACCTAAGCAAGTTCTCAATAGTCAACAAATTGGCATTATTTTCCCACAAGCACATATTTTTTACTTCCAAATCCAGAGTCAAAGTCAAAAACACATTTCTGTCTGGTTTATAATCACGAGACGCAGTGTCCATGTAGCAGAAAATTAATAAAGGTATAAGGAACCCTTTTGTAGATTCCTTTCCACATTTCATCAAGTAGACATTGCTACTGAAGTTGTCAAAATAACCTTTTCCAAGCCTCCTTATTATTTAAGCATCTCTAGCATATTAAGAAAAGGAAAAACATTAGCTTCATGCATCTTTTTTATATTTAGAAACATAAAAGGTGAATTAAAGCATCTCGCTTCATTTTAAAATTCTCATGTTTAAATCAATACACTTATAAAAACCCCAGTCTGAAAGTCATATTTTAAGGCATACTAGAATACATTTTCTGACTACCAGCTGCAATGTCTTCATCTGACACTCAGCTCCGAAAGTGTGTTCTTATTTCATGCTATGAATGCTGTATGTTAATTATCTCTTTCTGCAATGTGATTTAGCTGTATAGTAAATACCACATATTAGCTAACTCAGAAGAACAAACTCCCTTTACTTCCACTGGCACTGGAAGACTGACTGGAAAAAATGTTCCTCATCTTTTCCCAAACCACAATGAACTTTTTTTGACTAATAGATCAAGTTAACATTCACAGGGCTGTGGAATAGCTGGAATTAAACACCTAAACAAATTACAGTAAAACAATAAACTCCATTGTGCTTAACTCTATATCATAATATTTCTGACTTTATTCATACTTTTTTTTTTTGGTAACCTAAACACAAATTTTTAGAAGTTATTTCCTTACTGCAGAATTGTCATAGAATCTTAAATGGTCTGGGTTGAAAGAAAACACTGAAAAACATCTAGCTCCAACCCACCTGCTAAGGGCAGGAAAACTTTCAATCAAACCAGGTTGCTCAGAGCCCTATCCAACCTGGCCTTGAACACCTCTGTGGATGGGACATCCACAGACTCTCAGGGCCCTGTGCCAGTGTCTCAGCAACCCCACAGTAAAGAATTTTTTTTCTAATACCTAATCTAAACCTACTCTCTCTCCACTTGAACAGATTCTCCCTTTTTCTTTCACTACATGGTCTCATAAATAATTTTGCCCTGTCTTTCCTTTAAGTTCCCTTCAGGTACTGGAAGGCCACAATTGAGTCACCTTGAAGCCTTCTTTTTTCCAGTCTGAGCAATTCCAATTCTCTCAGCTTTTCCCCATAAGAGAGGTGCTCCATCCCTCTGATCAACCTGGTGCCCCTCCTCTGGACTCACTCCAGCAGTTCCATGTCCTTCCTGTGCTGGGACCCCAGAGCTGGATGCAGGGTTCCAGCTGGGGTCTCACCAGGGCAGAGCAGAGGGGCAGAATCCCCTCCCTCCCCTGCTGCCCACACTGCTTTGGATGCAGCCCAGGACACTTCTGGCTTTCTGGGCTAGGAGTGCACATGGCCATCTTCTCATCTCGGCGGGGCTGCTCGCAATATGTTCATCCCTCAACCTGTGTTGATATCAGGGATTGTGACAGAGGACACACAACTGACACCATGAATGGTTTCAAGCATCAGCATTTTATCAGTCCCCAGTAAAACCTTTTATACCCTTTTGCCTCATGCATAACACCTGTGTGCCCTTTTACCATCTTGTGATTGGTCAATGCACTTCAGCATTCCATGCTCCTTTTCCTTTAATGAGTCATCTATTTTACAAAGCTGCACCCCATTAGGGATGAGGCTTGGCCAGCCAGCAGCCCCATTCCTAATTTCTCACATTCCATTCTCCCACAGGATTGCCCTGACCCAGGTGCAGCACTATGAAATTGTTCTTGTGTCTTGGTTTAAGACACCTTAAGAAGAAACATTCTGGAATGAGCTGCTTCCCCCTATAGGCTTAACCAATGCCTTTTCACCAATAAGAAATTAATTTGAGAAGATATAAGTGAAAAGGTGAGAGTATACAGGATGAACAGCAAAAGGCAAACAAAATAATCATAAACAACTGCTGGGTACAAAATTCCTAAATCTCAGGAACCACAGGAGTTGTGACATATCCAGAATGGTGGGATACTACCCCCTTCCAAGATGGCACTCTGTATCCAAGCACGTGGCTCAAAGGCCAAAGGGAAGGTGGTTTCAGTCTTCTTTCTTTGCTCTCTCATCTCCCCAGCAGCTGGAGCTCTGACTGGTATTTTCCAGGGCAAGGGGCTAGGACTTGCAGTGGTACTTTGCCTTCCTCATATGAGGAGATGATGGGAGGAGTCAGCTGGAGAGTCTCAGCTCGGTGCTTTTCACACTTCAGCCAGACCTTGTTACCAGACTGGAGTGACGGTACTGTGGCAGCACACAGTCATTCCCAAAGCTGCCTCAGATCTTTAAATAGAAATAATCAAGCGGCAAGTGAGGCAAGGGACATGAAAGCAAACCAAAAGGCAAGAGAGACAGAGACTCTGCATGAGTCCAAAGACCACGAGTCCGTGTACACTCTGCTTCCACATTCCAACTTAAAAACCCAGGCAGCCCATGGCACTCTTAAGGAGACAGGCACAGATAGATGTGAAGTACAATAACATTTTGGGCTACCTATGGCAGTCTTGTTAAACTGTACAAGATTCTCATAAGCCCACTTCTCAAGCCTATCTACATCTCTCTGGATGAAATCCCATCCTTCAGGTGTGTCAAGTGGACCAAACTTTACATGTTTGTCAAAGCCATGATTCCATTCCCTCACTTGGCAATCAGATTTCCCATCTGCAAAACAAGCTCTAGCACCTGTAAAAGTAACTCTGCGTATTCAAAAACTATTTCTCGCATCTATATTGCTTTTCTCCACTAATAATATGACACGGAATTTAAGCTAGCTCATTTTTCTTATAGATAGTTGATCTGAAACTTGCTGCTTCAGTTCTTTCTGCAACTCAAGTACTGGAAGTACTGGAAGCTCGAGTCAAATTACTCATTAACATGATACACAAGACACAATGAATTAGGTACTCCAGTCTGTAAGGTAGCTGAAAATAGGAATGCTTTCTTTGTAAATTGTCAGGTACTAAAAGGGATAAAAAACCTGTTCATCTCTGATGCAATATTTCCATCCTCTCTCCCTGATTTAATTAAGTACTGTTTCAGTATTCTTGTTAACTCCTTGAGTCCTGGTAGCACACTTGCTCAATACTCAGCACAACCACAGAAGGCTGTAAAAAGTCCTGCTCCAAGAGCTCTTCATGTTCACTTAGCATCAGCATTTCCAAATTCGTGGAAGGAAACCGAAGAATTAGATGTTATCCTCAAAACTGAGGCAAGGCTTAAAGCCCTCTTTTCCTATGGGGCTGTGAAAGTATGCCTTAAAAATGAAGTATCATGTTTCTCAGGCACACTTCATCCCGCTAGCACTTTCTCAGTCCTTGGAGAATCTAAATCTTTGTTGAAGCAATTCCTGTGTTCTCAGCTATTCTTCACAGTTTAGGCTATTCAACTGAAGCAGGTTGCTGCCAACCTTTATTCTAACAGATCTGCAGCTTTTACAGTTCAACATATTTTCCCAGCTGGAAGAAAAGAGATCCCAGTTTTTCAGCTCTGCACTCATAATTGTTTTCCAAAAAACTCAGTCAGCATTTTACAGCTGCTCTCCATCATACTGTTGAAACTGCATTTTTTTTATAATACCAAGCATTTTCATAATAATGTAATATTTTCTGATATTTTTTATTTCTCTGAATACTTTAATAATCTTTAATATTCTTTACCTTGCTCTTGTACACATTTCATTATCCTAATATGTCATCTGGAACATCCATTGCCTTTTTCTTTAATCCCATCATGAACTACCTCCTTTGGTCAATCTAATCTCATCTGTTTTGATCTGATTTTACAAGTGATCTTAATATTATTAAAGAACTTGGAAAACACCACTGTGCTCAGTGGAGCTGATTAAAGGATAAGCCATCCAATATATTAGCAGATTTGTTTCAATGTAATGGTTGTCATATGCTCTGAGATTAATTTAGAGGTTCCAATTCATAACTGAAATTTGGGGTTATAACATTCATTTAATTCAGAAGCAAGATTTGAGGCAAAACTGGTGTCTAAAAATGCTCTTACCTGTGATATATTTCAATCTTTTCCTCTTTGAGGCATACTCACAGTAAAAAACCTCTTGAGGAGTTTCCTCAAAGGCCGTTTGAGGGTCTCATCAATGCAAGTCAGGAAGAACCTGTTCTGCATTCAGAGAGACAGAACAGTGCCAATTTGACTTGAAAAAATGAAAAGTCTCCCTCTATGAAAGTCTTTTAAAAACACATTTAAAAAGTAAGAAGTGACATCAACCACTCATCCAAGGTAAAGCCAGAGAGCATTTCAATTTTGAACTCAGTGAACTGAGGCTTCTTATGTCACATGGGGAGGGATTTTACACACAATTTCTAGTCATGTCCCCACAAGCCCTGCAACAACCATAAAATTCAATGTGCTAATTAAGGGCTATGAGGTTAAATAATAAAGAAAATGATATATCACTGCAAATGGATATTACTGCAAGCACTGCATATGAGTGGACTGCAATTCATCACGCAGAGCATGACTGCTTGCATATTGTCACTCTCTTTCTCATATATATTAAAATTAATTTACCTCATGAATTTTGATGGCTCATCTCCATCTCCGGTTTGGAATATGCAATGCTTTTCCACTGACCACTTCAGAACTGGCTGTTGGAGCCCTGCAGATCACAGCCCTGCTGCAGCCCTGTCCTGTTTTCCCCATGTACCCACCCAAGGATGCTGCCCCAGGCACACTGAGAGGGTGGTCCTGGTGCCCTAGGGAAACCCTGACCTCACTGCTACTGTGATTGGGTTTTGGTCACAGATTCTCTGACCAGCAAGCCAGGAGCTGAGCTGCCATTGCTGGGTCCCTTACTTGATCTACCTCTCGTGCCTAAAGCTTCTCTGCAAATTGCTTGGGGCCTTCCGCCCTGCAGTCTGCCATCACAGCCTGTACTTGCTGGGTAAGAGTTGCTAGATGTTGTCTCTGAACAAATCTTGTGCTTTTCTCCATTCAAACCCCACAGTAAATCTTATCCGCTTATCAAACCAAGGCTAGCAAAGATGTTGGACCAAAGGGCTTTGTGTGAGTAGGAGGCAGGTTGCTCCAGGATAAGGCCATGCCCCAAGCTCCTCATCCCCCTCCAAGCACAAGACAAGGTGTTCTGACTGAGCAGGGATCCACCAGGCCTTGCAACCTGCCAGCTCAGAGTGGTCACCCTCTGAGCTCTCTGGTGTATCACAGGCTCTATTAGGAGGAGGGATGTAAGGGTTTTTAAAATGCACCCACATTATCTTTTTAATTGCCTTTTAAAGCCTGAGCAGTAAGTGAATAACACGGCACAAGTGATGGCAGGTTTACAGATGGAGGCTTGGCTGGGTGTAGACAGTTGGAACAAGATGGGCCAGAGGTACAGGAGTAAATTTTTTTGTCCTTCATTCCTTGACCAAAGGGATAGCTTTTGGTCATCAAAATCTTTAGATGTGGTTTCAGTTGGCAAACCTGACAACCACTTAAGCATCCGTCAGGCCTTTCCTGCTACCAGTCATCTTATATGATGGAAAAGATCACTTGAATGAACTAGGAGAACCAAAGAAAACCTAGAGAATCAGTTCACAGCAGCATTTACCTGTAAATGGGCCTCCCAAACAGTGTTGAGATCTAGGTCAAGGGAACTGGCAGATGAATCTGTGAAGACACCGTCTTTCATGTTTGAAAAGCCATGACAGACTGATGAATTTCCAGAAGAATCATAACTCGCAGTTTTAGAAAGGGCGTTCTTTGAAGCAACCTATCCAAAATTCTATTAGTGGTCCTGTCTTGGGGTGACTCTTAAGATGCCCTGTATCCCCAAATCGTCTGCTGTTTGTGTTGGATATTGTGTCTTGTCCCTTTAAGGATTCTGAAAAGCAGGGAAAAGGAAGTTTGTTTTGAAAACCCTGTTATCTCTGAATTTTTTCATCTGCCCTTGGGTTTTCGGCTCAGCAAGGAGGGAGAGAGACTGACCTTTCCTCAGATAGCTAGCTAGTAAAGGAAAGGCAATTTCCAAAATTTCTCTCTTCTACTCTTGGACTGTCACATCTGCCTTGGACCGAGGAGAGACCCAGAGAGCAACACCCGACCCTCTGTGCCGCCGGATCATCCCCCGGACCCCAGGACTCTTCCATCACCAAAGGGGCACCGTGAGGAAAAGACATTCTATCTCTCTGAATTTGTCATCTGGCATTGTGTAATTTATTGTGCTGGGAGTACCCTGTTAAATAAACAGGTTTTTTCCACTCCTCTCCGTGAAAATCTTTCCTGAACCGGCTGGGGGAGGGACCACGTGGGTTTGCTTTCTGGGGGAAAGGCCCCTTTGGAGGTTTTCTCCCCAAAATTTGCCCTAAACCAGGACAGGTCCTCTTTAAGAAAAGGGTGCTAGCTTTGGAGAAGGCAAGCAGGGCAGATTAGGACTGAACGAGTAAGGTTTGCAGTATTTCCCAGTGTTATGGAGTGACTGCTAGGGTATTGGATTTTCCCTGCAAATTGACAGCGTAATTTATAAACCCTTGTTTCTATTAGTTAGCTCTTGCAGCTGTGCAATTCAGCTTGGAAGGAAGGTGGTATACTAAAGCATTTCTCTGTTCAGGACACTTCTTTAAGGCCTTTAAGATAGTTTCATAAAATGACTCTTACAGGAAGAGGAGTGAGGTTGCAGTGTCTGAATGAATGGGGTCACTCTGCTGTAGAACAGCCAGGGAAATGAGAAACACCATGCTTCAGAATTGAAAAGACAGAGACTTGAAAACTGTCTTAGAATAACTTGGAAGCTGCACAATAAAACCTCAAACCTTCAAGTGCCTTAGGAAACCCTCCAGTGAAACATCACAGAATTTATTAATGTTGTTGATCTACTCACTTATATGGCCTTCTGCAAAGCTGACTGATTGGTCAGATCTTAAAATTAACTTCCTGCTGAGTTGCCTGTGGGGATTTTTGGATGCCATGTTCTGCTAGGCCATGTGGCTTTCTTTTTTTGATAGTAGTATCATTTCTCTAAGTTAATGGGAATACACTTCTATAAAAAAAATAGCAGCCACTGAATTTCTTGCACTGGAGATATATTACATTTGTGTTCCATAACATGGCTGACAATTTACTAAAGCAAATCTCTTACTCCTCAAGCCATTGCTTTCTCTGTTTCACCATACCAGACAAAACTTATCAACCAGCAGGATTAATTCTGGCAATTTTGCCATCTGCATTGGGCCAAATATGCTGAGTTCAGTCAAAGACAGCTCTCACTTGAAGTGCTGATGAATACAAATGACAAGACACAATGAATTTACAAGTTGGCTACATCCTTCCAGGTCAATCAGAGTGTTCCTGTTGCAAATGTCTCCTCTGAGACATTGAACCTCTGTGGTGGAGTTTCATGTCATGTTCCAGTGTTTTAATACTGGAACTTTTGTTAACCCTCATTTCTTCCTGGTTCCATGGTATTTTCTGTGGAAATTGATTTCTTTTGTTGGACTTCGATCTTGCTGTTCAAAGTTATTTGGATCAAGCTTTTAAGTGCCTATCTGACAATTCTGTAACCTCTATTGAGCAATGATATCTGACTTTGCAAGACACTAGTAAGTTCACCCTTTTTTTCCAAGGAAGGCTCAAACTCCTCTTGGAGATGTGTCTAAACTTGGGAGCCATCTGGAGCTTCTTTTTTACTGTTTGATTTTCTCATCTCTTTCAAGCGGACAGACAGAACTGTCTTAAAGCAGGGCTGAAGATCTATAACCCTGAATTTGATACTGAGGTGAGTCTGCAAAAATGCAGACCATTTCTGAGTCCTCAAAATATTAATTCATAGGTCAGAACACAGATGCGAACAGAGGCAACTGTAACCTAGGTAGGTCCCAGGTAACTTGTCTGCCTCTCTCTGTTAGGCCCCAGTGCAGCTGTGGGAAGGACTGTGACATGAATCAGTCCTTCAGACAGGTTATAGCTCGTTTCAACACACTTGTCCCTTTCTCCCACTAAGACTTTCTGACAAAGCACATGGGGGTTTTTGTCCTCCTGTCTCCTTGCTCAGCTGCTAAGGAGACAGGAGGATGAACTTGTCCTCCCTCCTATGAAGCTGTCCATGTGTGCTGGTTCTTCTTCAGCTGGTAAGTTACAAAATGGTAGAATTTTAGAACAGCTTGAATTGGAAGGCACATTTAAAGGTCCACTAGTCACCAGCTCAAGAATAAAGATCCTCTTCCCCTTTTGAGAAAGGTGAATCCAATCTAATACCAGCAAGCCTGTGGGTGATCCTATTTTGAAAACCCCCCAAATGAATAGACTGGGTGCATCTGTTTCTTCCAACATGACTGCCCAGAATGGGAAGGACAGAGGAAATAATAACCTGTGGTCCAAGTACACTTATCCCGAGGTCCTAAACACCCTTTGATCATCTTTAGACTAAATGTTGTGACTTCAATGTCATGCACATGAAAGAGCAGTAATGATAGTAATCCATGGGAATTTTCCTAGTGATGTCCATAATGCAGGCCCCAGGAAGGCTAAAAACTTCTCTTAAAAGAGGATCTGTCCAGCATAACAAATCCTTTGTACCTATTAGAAGGAAATCACCTATCTTATGACTCATTTTTTCTTCCTTGTGGTGGTGGCTATGATACCGGGGCAGGTCTTTTTGATCCTGGTAACACCTCTGATGTAGATGGATCACCATCATTATCCATTGACTGGGCCTGAACCTCCACAGCCCAAGACCCAGAGAAACCATAGGTTGAGAGGGATAAATTGGTCCAAACCCATGAGCAAGGGCTTCAAATTGTCTCTGAACCATCCACTGCCTCCCATCCCACAGCATGCAGTGCTGCTTGTGGACATCCTCAGGGAATTAACAGATCCTTAGTAGCACTGACTCCAATAGGTGCTCTAACGCAAGGCTCTGTGACCAAGTGCACCGCTAGTGGCCGGGGCAAGTGAGGTGTGATACAGCCCTGAAGTGTCCATGGAGAGAGAGTCCCCTTCACTGTGCTCTCCACAGGACAGAGTTCCCACTTTTGCACCCTCTTCTTTGCTCCCACCTGGTCCCTGCTGAAAGGCTATGGGGATACGGCTCAGTGCTGCATCACTCTTTCTGCTTTGGTTTTTAAACTTGCTACTCCAATGAAATCAGGAGCTCATCTTTCTAAAGTATTACCAGAAATGGTCTCCCTTCTACAAAAAGCTGTTTATACGCATATCGTTCACATCACATCAGGTAAGTACCAGTAGTGCCACTTTCCTGTACATGGGACATGCAAATCAAAACTGACCTGCCTGCTTTGGATTCTTCTCTGATGGGATCTGGGCTTTTCATTAGTCAAGGTTTCCGAGTAAATGCAATGTTGTGTGCTCATTGTTGCAAGGAAAAGTAGAGAATGTCATGGAACATACATGAGTACAGACATTCAATACTTTAACATATATGAGTAGAGAAATTCAATACTTCCTAACAAAATTATCCAGAAAATACATGATCACATAGAAAAGGAAAAATCTCCGAATGTAAAACCTTGCAGCTGACTGCTTCTGTCTAGGATAGTAAAATCAAACAAACAGAAAACCAACCTCAAGTCAACATTTGATTGATTATCCACAGCCATTGCCTTTCTCAGGTAAGCCTTTTGTAAATGCATGATCTAATATCCTTTTCACTAATAAGTAATGGTTCAAAGTGATATACCATATTCCAACAAAGAATTTGAAACATTTGGGACTCTCACAAGTCACATCTTGGTTTCCTTTTATTGATTTATTTTCACATAAAATTAGACAAAAAACAGTGATTTTTCTGAAGTCACAGTGGGAATCACACATGGTACCAAGTGCCAAGAAAAGGCAAGGGATTACCCTTTTTCTGGTACATCTGCAGATCAATCATCTTGTAACTGATAAAGCTAAGCTCTCTGTGATCTCAGCACTTACTGATCTAGTGACCCATTGGCTTATAAGGATTTCAGATAAAGTTGGATGGTTAGCCTTGGGGTAAGGTGATGTTGGTTCAAGACTGTCTAAAGGTTTCAGCACTGTCATTTTTCTATCTCATACCATACAACAAGAGATTAAAAGAACCAGTGCATAGATTTGAGGAATCTAGAAGACAAAAGACTAATCCATTCTTCTTACTTTTCATGGGTACTGTGAATAAAATGCATTTAATATTTGGAAATCCTGAGAGGTATATGTGTATACCCAAAAGTTCCTCTATTAAAAGACAGGAAAGTACCTTTCCTGCTTTAGAGTACTGTAGATATTCATTTAAGTGTTGCACAAAACCAGCTCAATTACCTGAATAAGTTCTTTCATGGCATCAGGTCAAAAAGGAAAATGCTATCAGGTTTGTTCTCTTGGTCAAGTGGCCAAACATCCAGAAACACTTCCGTCCGGTGATGGGATATAGTGGCCTACTGCAGATTTCAGCATGAAGCACTGGGCCGATCTGAGGGGTGTAAAATGCTACAGGGCCCTTTCAGGCTAGTCAGACTGTTTCAGGTCTTGCTCTCTATTGCTGGAAATGCTTGTATCTTTTTTTTTGGGAAGCAATAAGACAGGCCTATTTTGCTCTTGGGGACTTGTACCTCCTCCTCCCTTTCCAATCACATTGCCTCCCATGATTTCCCTTTTACTGCACCTCAGTAACTCTGCATGAGGCAGTTCCTCATCTGCTTGCAGGTGGGCTAGCTCTTCTGCTTCAGTGACTTCCTAAAGAGCTTCAGTGTTTCTGCAATCAACACCTCAATCGTCAGTTTGTCTTCCACATTGAAATCCTTTTGAGACTGGACCCAGGAAAGCAGTGGTGCAGGAATTGTCATCACAATCTTTCTTAACATTACGTTTGTTAGAAAGTATTGAATGTCTGTACTCATGTATGTTCCATGACATTCTCTACTTTTCCTTGCAACAATGAGCACACAACATTGCATTTACTCGGAAACCTTGACTAATGAAAAGCCCAGATCCCATCAGAGAAGAATCCAAAGCAGGCAGGTCAGTTTTGATTTGCATGTCCCATGTACAGGAAAGTGGCACTACTGGTACTTACCTGATGTGATGTGAACGATATGCGTATAAACAGCTTTTTGTAGAAGGGAGACCATTTCTGGTAATACTTTAGAAAGATGAGCTCCTGATTTCATTGGAGTAGCAAGTTTAAAAACCAAAGCAGAAAGAGTGATGCAGCACTGAGCCGTATCCCCATAGCCTTTCAGCAGGGACCAGGTGGGAGCAAAGAAGAGGGTGCAAAAGTGGGAACTCTGTCCTGTGGAGAGCACAGTGAAGGGGACTCTCTCTCCATGGACACTTCAGGGCTGTATCACACCTCACTTGCCCCGGCCACTAGCGGTGCACTTGGTCACAGAGCCTTGCGTTAGAGCACCTATTGGAGTCAGTGCTACTAAGGATCTGTTAATTCCCTGAGGATGTCCACAAGCAGCACTGCATGCTGTGGGATGGGAGGCAGTGGATGGTTCAGAGACAATTTGAAGCCCTTGCTCATGGGTTTGGACCAATTTATCCCTCTCAACCTATGGTTTCTCTGGGTCTTGGACTTTGAGCATGCACAGAGCCACAGCTGCATGGGTGGCTTTCCATTGGCACAAGAATGCAGAAATCCAGGTACAGAAACATCAATGAAAATCCTTATGGGCTCCAGTCTGCAATGAAGTCTGCAAGGAAGATATTTGTCTTCCTTGACATTTGTGTGCGCACATGCCTGCAGGGGACAGAGCCAGGCATTTACCACCCCAGAGAATTCCATTTCAAATAATCCTGCTGTCAATGACACCAACACCACTCCAGCTCCTTATAATGCACATCAAATAGAAATTGCCGGTTTGTGTTTCCAGCAATATCAAAGGGAAGGAAGAGGTGCCTCTAGGTAGTGATGGACACCTCTGTCACAATCCTTTTCAAATAGGTCATGGGACTGCAGGCCAGCAGCCAATTTTTGCACCAGAGTTACCCATAGTGATGATTTGGGAGGGAAGGGGAAGAGTAAGAATGCACAGCCTTTTGAACTGCAGTTCATGTAGGAGACAGGCACAGTTAAGAGCACTTCCATAGCCAGGGCTCTCTAAAGCATCCCTGTGGCAATGTTTTTCTGTACCTCTGTTAACCAAAGGGTCTTGGAGGATGATGAGGCAGGAATAACTCCAGAGTGCAGCTCTGTCACAAACTTCAGTCCTGGAAATTTCATCTGCAATCCAGGACCTAGACAGAATTGTGAGACTTGAGTAAAGGTCTTCCCTGATCTTTTCTTCCTAGCACCAACATTTTCTACAGGAAGAGTGGCAGAAAACCCTCCATTTCCAGTGCATGTGTGCCCCAGCTCTGCAAATTACACAAAGAGCTGCTGCCCTCAGGGCCTCTCTAGGCACAGCGGCTCCAGTAGAGGTCTAATCTCCAGGCAATGCTGCTGGGGGTGCTTGGGTAAAAAACACAGTAATTTCATCAGGGATATCAGTGAAATTTACAGTGTGGGATCACAGCTCTGTACAAAGAGTGCTCTGGAGATGGAGAGGCATGGTTTCTTTCTATAATGTGAGAGATAGAGGAAGGAGGAGGGCAGCATGCTGGTAAAGGATCATCCTAGCATATGACTTCCAGACCAGACTAGTCCTTCAGGCCTAGTTATAGGAAAGGGTGTGTCCTGAGCATTGCAGACAGCTCCATTTTTCCCACTGAAAGCTCTGATGCAGGCACTGCTGACAGGGGTCTCCAGGATCCCCTGCCTCTGAGTCAGGTGCTTTAGCTGACAGAACCTCTCCCTCAGGCACAGGGACCTCTCTCACAGAGGATCAGTGGAGCAAGAGAGTTCTGTAGAAGACAGACCAAGCCTTTCACTGCTTCCTCCAGTCTGTCTCTGTAGCCCATTCTGCTTTCAACAACTTACTCCTCATGTGGATTCAAAGACAGCCATAGTGCTCCTGGGCAACACTTCAGAGCTGGTGATTACAGCACAGTTCAGGCTTAGGCCAACCATGCCAGTTTTGAGGTTCAAGTTTCATGTTGATTTTCAGGTTTTCATGTTGATTTTCAGGTTTTCGTGTTTTCAGTGGAGTTTTATAGGTCCCTTTTTCTTCCCTGAGCAATTCTTTTCCCTTCTTCCTTCCTTCCTGCCTTCCTCCCTCCCTCCCTTGCTCCTGTGGCAGTGTCTGACCCTGTGTCCTCTCACTATAAATGATCTTAAAACCACTCCACAGGCTTATCCCAGCCTGAGCCCAGTCTGTCCTTGTCCTTAGGAAGACACCAGTTTCTGGGCACTGGGACTTCCCCTCAGCTGTTCTGATACCTTGTGGAACAGTGGAACAGTCCTGGCTGCCAAGTCCCCACCCGCCATTCCGTGGTGACCCCCCTACACTTCCAGTCCTCAGAAGACCCTGGGCCCTGCACACCCTGGTAAAGGAGTAAGAAAAGTATCTCCTTGTATAAAACCATTTAAATCTGTGCCTGAAAATTTTTATAGGTTAGGTTAGGTTAGGTTAGGTTAGGTTAGGTTAGGTTAGGTTAGGTTAGGTTAGGTTAGGTTAGGTTAGGATGTGTACTTGAATTTTATTACACAGGAAAGTTTTCAGCAACATAAGTTATGAAGCACCCAGATGTAAGCTTCTGTTTAGCAAATAGTTCTCTCTGACATTCCCCACTTCACACACTGGTCAGTTCTCCAGCATGGAAACTATAAAGTCCTGTTAGTTGATGTGTAAATTACTGAAAACAACAGCCAAAACGCTAAGTCACACCAAAGTCACTGGTGCCAAGTTTTTTCAAGAGAATGGCATTCTGAGCTGAAGCTGGTGAGTGGATAACTTGATTTTCTTTTTCACTGGAATAAGTATTTCAGCAAGTATCTGGTGTGACCAAGAAAATGCCTAGAATCTCTTGGATTGTCTCTCTTCCATTTTCCTTGATCCATACAAGGTCCATGCAAACATGGACCCAAATTGAAGTCAGTGCAACAGCCCTGCTCATCAGTGAGCTGTAGTCAGCAGAAAGGAGAACTCATCAGGGACATGGTTTGTTCATTTAGGGGATGACTCATTTACATCAATCTACTAGCAGAGATGTTTTAGCATACCTGTCATCCCTTAGGTGATCCATCTACCTCAAGGCTTTAGCTGCCTGAAACTTCATTTCTGTGATTTGTGGCTTTCTTGAAAATATGCTTGGAAGCAAAACCACATTAAAAAGAAATATATAAGATCTCTGCATCCCCACAGAAGTAATTTCTCAAATATGATGTTTTCATGGCCATTTCTTGTGAACAACCATGATAAAATTACATGGACACTGGAAACTAGGACAATAATAATAAAGCAAAGTGAGGGGACATTATATGAATATATGTTTATTTTTATTAAAGTTTAATCTCAAGTCAGTAATTATTTAAATAAAGCTAGTGCTAGCTGGTTTTAATTCCCTCAAGTCACAAAAGATTTCAATGCTTTCTTATAGTGTACTTATAACTCTCACCACAAGCAGTGAAATGAAAGGTGCTGAGAGGGGCTTTTATACTAAAAGAAAACTGGAAATGCTGTAGTTAATTCTAGTTTCTTTCCTGACGTGCGTGAGAATGATACACAGTAATGGAGATAATGAAGCCTTTATCAGACTGAAGATGAGGGAACCTGATGTAATTGCAGAACTTGCCACAAGTCTCTCAAAAGTTGGAATCAAGGGACTCAGATATTGAATAAAATATTTTTCCAATATTTTTGAGAAATCACGCTTCGATAAATATGGACTTTCAAGTTTTATGCATTTTAAGCAGCCTGACCTTGACCACATTAATTTACATCTCAGTTAAAAAATGGTGAGGAAACCCAGGTATTTGATGAGATGTTTTGAAACCAAATGTAAAACCTCAGCTGTTGTCAGGCTCAGTAAAAGAATTCAGAGGGAAGCGGAACAAGAAGGATTCTTCCCCTGTAATACTTCAGGAGATTTCACAATTCCTGTGGGAAATCTCAGTTAAGACTTCAAGATTATTTTTGTTTGCAGGACTTCAAACCCTATCTGTATTGAGCTTCATTCCTTTGCAGAAGAACAAAGGCTTATGTGACTCCAAGGCCAAGGGCTGTGCTGCGTGCTTACAGGAATATCAAATCCTTCATTCTAAAGCATATCAATACCTGCTTTTGGAATAAATGTGCACAAGCACAAACTTGCACAGATGTACATCTGTTTGTTGCCATCCACATGGGTTCAAGTGCTATGCAGAAATGGAACTAAAGTTCATGAATCATTAATTTTTAATAATCTGTTCAAACATCTTTCCATTCAAAGCCATCAAAGATTGCTTCACAGATATCAAAACTACTTTTTAAAGTATTTGAAATTCAGGTGCCTCCTTAGCAAAAATGGATTTCTGAGCATTGGATACCTAGAAAGAATCTGATCTTTTAGAAATTCCAAACCACTTCTTTTAGGATGACTAATGAGTTTCTGGATGCAGTCAGTCAATGTCTTTTCTCCTAAAGTAGTACTTAGTTTATTGAAGACCCTGATTCTGAGATACTAGAATTTCCAGTATGGGAGGTCTTGGAAAAATCAATTAAGTTTAAGATCTCTTGCACCACGGTATTCTCCACCAGAGAAATACACTGAGACATTTTAATTAATTAAATTTATTTGCTTGTTCACAGTGCAACTTATGTAGTTCAAGAAATAGAAACTTATGTAAAAGTACATAAATACCAGTTTAAGCAGTCCCAGGTGATGAAGCTTTGTATTTCAAAAATGTACATAAATTCCAATTATCCTAAATAAAACTAGAATATTTTAAGCCATGGGGAATACCAGCAAAATATGATTAAATATATGTTCATTGACCATAAAAACCTTTTTCTGGTAGACCAAGTAGTTCCCACTTTCCTTGAGTTTAAGGTGTACAAGAAACTCAGAGATAAGAAACTTTTTTCCTATTAAAAAAAGGTAGAAAGCTAAATATAAATGCTCATATGAAAACAGATGAACCTTTCCAAGAAGGTAGAATGGGTTATATTAGCATGAACAGACAAATAATTGGGAGGTCTCCAGAAGGCTTGCCAAACATAATAAGCAAATCATGACAGCTTTCTCAGTCCCAGTATTTCATTTGAAGGAGGTCATGTTTATATGACCTTTCACTTCAATACAACATAAAACCATTCTTCATAAAGCATCATGGAATAAAAGTTCCAATTTTTCCCCTCTATTGACTTTCATTACTTTTCCTATATTTTTATTACTATTATTTATTTCTATTAGGTGCTTTATATGTTAAAATGACAATTATTTGCAGATGATATTTAACATATGCTCACATGGGATTTCTCAGTTGCAAAGTTGTATTTTGCAATAACTATCTGCCTATGCATAATTTTTTCTTTTATCTACCTTAATTGACATTATATTGACCAAACCCATTTATATCAGGAAGGGAGAAAATAAATTTGAAACTATTCCCCAGTGTAGGGAATAACCTTTTGTGTTCTTGAGGTTTGGGAAGTTCATAATGCAATTAACTATGATAAAATATTTCTCCTGACATTCTCAGCTGTAAATTAAACACTACTTCGTTTCCTACATGCAAATAAACAGTTTTCTTCTATCCCTCTCTACAGGATTAATTAAAAACTTTTACAAAAAAATTGTATCCACCACACTTAACAGGTCTGACAGTCCTTCCAAAGCCTGACAGTATTTAAAATACTCTGCCCTTCAAAGAGCATACACACAAATTTGAGGTGAATGGCTGGGGAAATGAGCAGGCAGGAGCAGCAGACAGACAATGGCAGAGAGGAAGAGGAAAGGATTTGAAAGGAAATACGGAAAACATTCTCTCATTTTGCCCAGATAAGAGGATGAAAAGAAACACTGTTAGTGAATCAGTTGTCCAAAATACAAATATACCAAGTGTCGTATCTTTCTAAATAAGATAGTTTAAAAAGAAGGTCCTATTCTGCAGAATGTTGAGAAAGAATTAAGTTGAGTCTAAGAAGAAAACTTGCTCAATCACTACATATACTGACGATGAATCTTTATCTTGCTGAGCCAAAGTCTTCATACTGTTTCTAATGACTAGGATGTGTGTATTGAAGCAGGATTTAGACATTTTTTGACTAGATGTAGAAGAACTTATTTGGATTCTCAAGACAATTTAACATGGCAGTTGGGATCAGCACAAAGTAAATTTGTTAGAAATCTCTTACAGTGACAACTTTTGCAAATCTAAACAAAGTATTCTATTTTCTATTTATCAGCTGAAAGGAAAAGTGTGTCTGGCACTTTTCTAAAAATAAAAAAGTTAAATCTTA
>WAAE01015473.1:0-15599 GCA_013400495.1 Nicator chloris
TAATTTATTTATTTTCAGGGGCTGTTCAACATTTGGGTAAAAGGTTGGAATTTAAAATTCATCCTGATCTACTGTGTATGTTTATCTCTTTAGTCTTGTGGACTCTGTGATCTAATCCTTGTCAGACAAACTGAGTTTCCTGTATACAGTGTCTCTAACAAGAATCTCATCTGTTACATGGAATAACATTCTCATAACTATACACTCTAATGCCTGTTCATTAGTAAAACTTATACTTGCTGAAAAGCAATAAGAAAGAGACCAGTTTCTTAAATCAGTCCACTATTTGTGACTTCTTTTTTGTTGTTATTTTTGTAACTAGGATTGTAGTTATACCTTACTGCTGGTTTAAAATCTGTTTTAATTTTTTGGAGGGGGTGGAGAGGGAAGGCAGAGAGGGTCTTTCATGCATAATAAAGGAAATTATTTAACTGTTCTTATGTTTTAACACTGAAAAACATTTACAGAAGCTGTTGCTGTGGCTGGTTTTATTGTGGTTCTGAAATGAAAGCATGACTACAGCAGGTTTGATATTCCTCTCTTCAGATTTCATTATTTCAGTTTCATTATTGCTTGTTGTTTGTTCTTTCACGTAAAATGGGGTAGAGCAAAAAAGTGTAGCAGTTTTTAATCTCTAATTCCATTTTTTGATCTCCTTTTAAATTCCGTTTGCTTTATGGCACAGTCCAATAGTTGTGCTGGAGAGGAAACCTGCAATTTGCTTTGTCTTTCATATGCTACACTTTACATCAAATTATTTCCTTGTGGGTGACTGCACCAACTTTCTGAAACCTGCACATTTGTACTTGTTCCTTCCAAAGACACTGTAGATGCCCACACGTAACAAGCAGAACCTAAAAGCAAACAAAAGAGCCAAAACCTCTAAATGTACTGTTGGGATTGAAAGTATTGACACATGCACAAAAAAAGTAGCAAAAAAAAGCACAGAGGGCAGAATGAACAAATGGGAAGACTGAGTTATAATACCTGAGGCACCAGTGTTGATACTCTTGTTGTTTGAAACTGTGTGGAAGGACATAATTTCAGAGGTCTTTCCAGACCAACCATGGATCGGTTAAGCAGCGTTACTAGCATTGAAGTTTTGCACTCAAAAGAAGTTGTATTAAGAGGATCTTGTGGGAGATGCAAGCAGATGTATTTTTTTTGTGTGGATAATAGATGATGCTTTAATAGTACATTCTGCTCCTTTTTTTTTTTTTTTTCCTGGTGTGACTATTCACACAGCTAAATAGTGTCAGGCTTTGCATCTACACAGTGTGGCACAGTGACCTGCGACTCATGCTGGTCATGAAGCCAGAGCAGACACATCCACCTGAGTATCACTGCCTCCACTGTTTTTCAAGGTGAGAACTGCAGAACTCTGCTAACAAACATAAAAAAATAAGCAATAAAATACTCTCAAAATATTAAGTTAATTTGAGCAGGCTTTATTTGCTCTATGATGTGTAAGGCAAAGACTTTTAAGCTATCTTGCCTAACTAGCAGGGCTTACAGCCAATTATTCACTAGAGACTCTTTAAGAGTGCCTAAAGTTTATTGGAACCAAGAACTGAAAAGAAATGTGACTTGCTATAAGATCTCAATGACAGTAAAATATGTTAATGATGGAAAAAGCAGTTTGTTGCTTTGCTTTTTCAATAAAGCTAGAATCCTTGAGTCATCAAAATGTGTCCAAAATTTGTAGAACCTAGGAGTATTTAACTGTGAGAATTACAGCAATGACAGATGGTGTGGCATTCTTTCAATTATGCCTGGAGTTTTAAAATTATGCTGGGTAATGTGGCTGTACTGATTAATGCAATGGTTTAATATATTCATATAAAGTTCATTACTTTGGTAATGTGTGTAAATAACTTGGACTGATAGGAATACTTCCACAAGGGGTAATTTAATGTAAATGTCTGTGATTGAAATGTTGCAATCAATCTTTGTTGTACTAAAAAGGTACTAATTTTTGCAATATTTTCCGGGCAGATTGTGCTCAGATTTCAGAACATGTCAGGTTTTTGGTTTCATAAGACATCTTTATTTCAATTATATATCCACAGATATTGAAAAAGAAGAATGCCAACCTAGCCCCACTGAAGTCTATAGTAAGTTTTAATATTGTGAGTTAAATCCTCAGATAGGTGTTGTGTGTAAGGCTTCATGAGGAAAAAAGTATAACTACTGTTCAAGAAGTGTCCTGGGGAACTCAAGGCTTTATTGCTGGAAAAGAACATCAGTTCCAAAACTATTATGGAGGCAGATTTATCCAATATAAATAGTTGAAAAAAAAATCCCAATATATTTTTAGCACTCAGGTAAAATCTTTGACTATAGTGTTTGTTAAGAATACTTTTATATATATGGGTATTTTTTCTCCCAGGCACATACATATATACATACATACATATATCCCATATATGGGGTCTAAATGTATATATTTCCACGTAGAAAAAAGAAAACGCAAGCTTTTGGAAAGTTGACTCAGAGAACCTCTGTTGAAAACATACTAAGCGCTGCTGCTTCTCTTCAGTGTTGTGGGAGACACATATGCATATATTTCCTTACTTTGTGGAATTATTATACGTGCATTTAATTTTCAATTGTGCAACCATGTGGTAAAGGCTTTGAATTTTCTTTCAAATTTTCTTTCAAATTTTCTTTCAAATTTTGAAAGTGAAAGTGAAGAAAAAGCTAGAGAACTCCGTATTTCATAGGAGAGATTTTAGCTTTGTAGATTTCTGTGAAAGTAATTTTTCTTGGATTTGCCATAGTGACAGACGAGGTGTCCTAGACTAAGGCTCCCTCTGCTGAGACATAAAACACAACAGCAATGGTGTTCCATCCCACCAAAAAATCCACTCAGACAGAATACTAATTTCTCCTAGAAACAGAGATTTGACTAAAACAATTTCTAAATGCTCCTTTATCACCCTACATTTCATAAAACTTTTCCAATTTCTATAGCATGTTTCTACAATTTAATAAGTAAACATCATATATCTGTTGATTCTATGTCACCTTATTCTCGAGCCTGAGGAAAATTAACTTTTTTCTGCTTTATTAGCAGGAAAAGAAAAAACTTATTTTCATAAATGACAGTGTAGCTGTAGTTTTGAATATAGTGCAGATACTAATATTTTGCAGATTCAATGAAGCTTTGACTTTCTTTTATTACTATGTATGGTATAAGGAGGTGACATTTCAGAATGTATGTGTTGTAGCTACAGAACTATGGAAATATAATATTCAGTGACTTAAAAAGTTACATTTATTTAGTAATCAGGAAGAATATGATGACTGTTTCAGAGATTTCTATCCCAAAGGTATCTGCTGGACACGCTCACAAAAGATGGGAGGTCCCAGCCCCTCCACAGAGGAGGATGTCCACTCTGACCACCTCTGTATTATTGGTAGATCAGTATCTGTTGAAAAGCAAGTGGCATAGTTGCAGCTATGGTGATGTTAATGCAGCAGAAGTAACACAGGATCACGCAGAGTGGCTGGGTTGTATGTTCTGTACTACTCTTCTGTAGTACAGAACGTACAGCCCAACCCCCTTAGTACAGCAGGTTCCACAGTATTGTGCCCAGGCAGGTTTTGAACATTTCCAGAGGAGAACATTCCACAACCTCTCCGCACCCCTCTGTTACCCTTAAAGATGTTTTTCCTCATATTTAGATAGATCTTCCTGTGTTTCAGTGTGGGCCTAATGTCCCTTATACCATTGTTGGGCATCACATTGGGCATCTCAAAAAAGTCTAGCAGCATCCTCTTAGCACCTACCCTTAAGACATTTCTTGACTTTGCTAAGATTTCCTCTCAGACATTTCTTCTCCAGGCTATACAGGCCCAGTTTCCCAGACTTTCCTCATAAGAGAGATGTTCCCGGTCTTCTCATCATCCTTGTAGTACTCCTTTCCAATGGTTTCTTATCTTTCCTGGACTGTGGAGCCCAGAACTGGACACAGTAATCCAGGTGCAGCGTCCTTAAGGTTGAGCAGATACCTCTTGCAGCCTGCTGGCAGTGCTTTTCCTAATACCCCCCTGGATACCATTGGCTTGCTTGACCCCTGGAACATAGTGGTGGCTCAGGGACAGCCTGTTGTCCACCAGCACCCCCAGGCTGGTTCTCCACAGAGACCTGCTTCCCAGCAGGTTAGCCCCCTGCCTGTATTTGTGCATGGGGTTATTCCACCCCGGGTGATGGATCCTGCCTTTGCCTTTGTTAAACTTCCTTAAGTTCTTCTCCACCCAGCTCCAAGAATGTCTATCAATAGCAGAGTGTAAAGCAATCAGCAAGTTTTTCAGGCTAACAATAAAAATCAGCAAAACCTGCAGTTCCCCTCTAAAAAGTATTCATTACATTGCAGAGAGCTATTATTCCATCTGTTCTGTTTGTGGGGAGAATCGCAGAATCATTGTGGTTGGAAAAGGCCTCCATGATCAGTGAGTCAGATAATTAACCTAAACCTCCCATGTCTGTCACTAAACCATGTGCCTAAGCACCACATCTACACATTTTTTGAACACTTTCAGGAATGGTGATTCCACCACTTTCATGGATAGCCCCTTCCAAAAGGGTGTTTGTTTTCACTTTGCTTCTTTGAAAGAATGAGGTGATTCAAACTCTTGTCAAGCTGGTACTTTTTCCTAAAACCTCATTTGTCACATTTTAAGTTCAAACTATCTGCATTCGCTTAACAAACTTATGATTTCAGAACTTCATGAGGTACTCCATAAAAACTGCATCTGTTTCAGTGTACTAGTTTGAAGAGGTTTAAAGGCCATGATTATTTTTCTGGGTTAAGATGCAAGTCTGAAAGTTTCTCATGGAAAATATAATGTGGTTCAGATGAACAGGTGGTTCCCATGCCAACCTCTTCTACAAGATACTGGATGCTACCATTTAGCACATATGTATATCTGCAAGCTGAGGATACATTTTTAAAATTTCAACTTCTGCCATATGGAAGTCGCACAGTCAAATAATTCATCTCCATTGTCAATTTTTCTAGCAAAGAAAAGTCTAGGAATCTTAAAGGAAAGAAAGAGGCCATCATATAAAATAAACGAATGTATTGCATAATGTTGTAAGAGGGGTTTAAAAGAGAACAGTGGATTCAAATTGAATTTTGCAAGTCTCATTCTATTGTCATACTCACAAATCCACATTTCCTCCTGAATTTTTGATCTCTTAAGTAGTCAATATAATTTTTTTCATGATATTTTGTTCTAGTGTACTAGTGGAATATTTATTTTTCTATTTCTTTATTCTGAAAGTGTCATTTACACATTAATTATCTGATGAAATATAAAACAAATATGCAGTAATTATGTATTGTGTCAAATATTTGTTTAAAAATCCTACAATATAGCTTAATCTTTCCAAAGCAGTAAAATATGTCAAATATGAAAAGTTGATAATTATCAGTATTTAAAAGAGTACCTACAAGCTTAAGTAATAGTCAGAAGACACTGTGATGCATTTAAATCTAGAAGTGTAAGCATACTCTTTCTTCACAATTCTGTGTGGATAGATGTTATTTTACTTGCACTAACACAGAGTTCAAAAATTTTAGTGAATTTAAAATAGCATTAAAACATTATTTTCTCATGTCAGTGCTTTATTCTACTGCATCAGGTCATGAAAATTACCTGTGCAAAATGTGGGTCTGTGGTATCATTCCTTGCTCATTGGAAAATGTCTTTTTTGGGGGGTAGTTTTTCAGATACTTTTACACTTTTAACCATTTACTAAGTGTTTTTTCAAGAGAAAACAAAGATAAGATAAAAATATTGTACAATAAAGATGCTTTTGAGATAATTATGTAGTTTCACAGTGTTAGTTAAATATTATTTCCAAATTTAGAATCAATTAAACATTGCACCAAGAGAAAATAAAAATGTGTTGCTTACTTATGCCAAGCTCGGAACATATTTTCTAGCATTCTGTCTGAATAATCTGTGTTTAAAATTAAATCCTAAGATACTATGCAGTTCCTGAAGTACACTTTTGCAGAAGGGTAGATGGCCAGTGTTAGAGATGAGCTTACATATGTAGTCTTAAAATGGTGTCTGGCACTTTCCTGTTTCGTGATCTAATAATCATCATCTGCATTGCATGTTGACAGTGCATCAATAAGACTTCCTTTACTCTGAAGACATTTTGACCACCCCAGCCCAGATTTTTCTGTTCTCAAGACAGACACATGCTAACGCCCTTTGCATGCCATCCTCATATTCCCCACAAAACCCTGCTTGAATGGCATGTGTATGCATCACTTGAAGACAAGGGGACCACAACTTCAAGTTCTTCATCTCCATCTGTTAAATGACAAGGTCATCGGTATATTTAAAGCTGTAAGATCATCTTTCTGCACAATGTTTAGCTGATAACCATCAGCATTTCGGAAGGCGTTTCTCTGTACTGAGGAATTAGGAATGTAACAGTGTTACGGGAAAATTATCTCAAAAGTATTTTCAAGAACACTTTTGGAATATATAAATGAAGCAACGATTTTTAAAAATGTTTTGTAGAACTTGTTTTTTGCATCAACGAGTACATATAATATGTGAAACAATACCTTCTAACAAAAGTTTTAAAGCAAAATAGAAAGGACAAAGAGTGGAAGGGGTTTTCTTTAGTCTTGTTCCTGCATTTTCCTGAACTGTGTTTTAGTAGACATGCTCGTACCAGCTGTCTTACTTATGAGCAACATTTTTAATTTTCAGAGCCATACTCAGTTAAATCTGTAGTAAAGGTAGATCACACAAGAACTTCTTTAGATTGTTTGTTTGTTCAGATTAAAACTGTAATTTCAGTTAATTAGTAACTGCATGATGCATACACAGTAAAATTTAATGGGAATGCATTTAGACACAATTCACTGATATCAATGATTATTAATTATTGCTTAGCAAACACAAATGTCATGTTTTATAAAATGTTCTGCTTAAATTGAGCAATCCATAAATATGCTGCAAAGCAGAGAAATATTAATGCAATGCTTAATGAAAAGTTGTTTTTTTTTTTCTAGGATAATGCATATAACATACGGACAGAATTAATCTACATCACCAAGCCTGAATTTTCTGCTGGGCTCTTGTGACTAAGAAAGACAAGGGTGGCTAGAAATTATTTTTTCCCCTTCAATCTGATAGTCAGTCAGCCTGATTATTATGTCTATAAATGTTTATTATAGTGTAGCTCTGGATTAAACCTTCTGTCACCACTGCTTCCTGTTTCCTCTCAGACATTACTACATATCAAGACAAGCTATTAGATGGATGTTTTCTTCTTTCGAGCACTCTTTGGCCACATTGTGGTCAGAACATTACTGCAGAATGTGTCTGTTTTGTGCTGCATGACAGTTTTTGCGTTAAACTTTTGTAGACGAGTAATTCTGCTCTTCTGATGTAGGTGTGGTGTACATCTTTTTTAATCCGTCTTGCCAAGACTGTGCAAGACCTAAACCAAAAATCTAAACTAAATTTAAGTTTTATTAAAAATGGGGGCACATTAGATGCTATAGCTTGTGTGTGGGAAGAAGGTGAATGGCTGGAAAGAGACAAGATTGCTTGATTTGGTATGCATTTGAAACAAGTTCAAGTATAAAATTATTGAAAAAGAGTACTGGTGTTTAGCTCATAGGAAAATAGAATGATAAATGTAGGTTCTCACTTCCATTATACAAATCAGGACTTAATAAGATGCAAATACCAGTTCTTCTTAAGTTGGCATTCTGGATAGAAATGGAGTTTGTGCATCAATGCATATAAAAGGCTACAATATTTTATTATAATGGTGTTCTTTTCCTTTAGAGGTGCAGAGTGGTAAAGAGGTTCTCAGGCATGCAAGACAGACTTTTTCTAACCATCTAGTATTTGAAAAGTTGGCTGCAGCTGCTTTGTTGTGGGGCCTGTGGCTATGGTAAAGGGCTGTTGGCTTTTATGGCAGTAGACTTGCTACTTAGTTCTAAACATTGGCTATTATTGTTTAAAAATGTTTAAAATAAGAAAAAAACTCTGTTAATTTTTTAATCTCCTTTTCACAGTTTGTTGTTCCCAATTTTGATTTATAGAGAGATTTGATATTTTTCCTTGTTCCTAGGATCTGAATCATATTTAGTCAAAGCCTTTCATTGGAAAGGAAGAGAAAGGAAAATAGTTTGGTGGGAAGGGACCTACAATGACCATCTCATCCAACTGCCTGACCTCTTCAAGGCTGAGCAAACATGAAAGCCTCATAACAAGGTCATTGTCCACACTCCTCTTAAACATTGACAGACATGTATCATTGAGCACGCAGGAAGTCTTTGAACATGCTCTCTGTAAAGATATGTCTCTTAATGTGAAGTCTGAACTTCCCCTGATGCAGCATTGAGCCGTTTCTATGCCTCCTGTCACTGGATCCCAGGGAAAAGTGGTCAACACCTCCCTCTCCACTTCTCCTCAGAAAGCTGTAGAGAGAAATGAGGTGATCCCTCAGCCTGCTTTTCTCCAAACTAGACAAACTCAGTGTTCTCAGCCACTCCTCACAGAAGCAACAATTTTGTTGTCCTTCTTGGGACACATTTGAAAACCTTCATATCCTCTTATAGATTGTGCAGCCCAGCACTTCACACAGGAGTCAGATCAAGCCAGTGCTGAATACAGCAGAATCATCACCTCTTTGACCATCTGGCTGTGCTGTGCTGTGTTTGATGCCCACCAGAATGCAGTTTGCCCTCTTGGCTGCCCAGGCACACTGCTGGCTCACAGTGAGCCTGCTGCCAACCAGCACTCCCAGATCCCCACTGCAGGACAAATCTCCAGCAACTCTTCTCCTGGTTCATACTTCTGTCCAGAGTTACTCCATCATAGGGGTAGAATCCAGTGTTAAATTTCATGCCACAGATGATTGCCCAGTGCTCAGTCTATGTAAATTACTCTGCAAGACCTTTTTTCCCTCAAGAGAGTCAACAGCAGATTCCAGATTAGTACAACCAGCATAATTGTTAATGGAGCATTCAAGCCCTGAATTGTGATCATTGATAAAAGTCTTGAACAGAACTTGCCCTAGAACAGAGCTCTGAGGAGCATCACTGGTGACCAGTCAGCAGCCCCTTTCACTACAGCCCTTTGGGCCTGTCCTTCAGCTAGCTCTTCACCCAGCATCATGAACCTGCTTGTGCAACAGCTGGATAACTTGTGCAGAAAGGTGATGTCGGGGACAGTGTCAAAAGCCTTCCTAAAATCCAGCCTTACTACATCCACCACCTTTCCTTCATTCACGAGGCAGATATGTAGAAGGATATCAGTTAAACTTTTTTGCTGTGTGAACCCATGTTGACTGTGCCTGATGATTGCATCATCATTTAGATGCCTTTCAGCAGGATTCAGTATCGTCTTCATTGTTTTTCCAGGTGCTGAGGTTAAACTAGATCTTCCTTCTTGCTCTTCCTGTAAATTGGAATCACATTGGCTAGCTTTCAGGTATCAAGGACCTCCCTAGACTCATACTTCTCACAAAGAAACCAAAAAGGGTAATAGAAAAGCCATTGCACAGAAATAAATATAAAAAATATTCTGTATCTTTTTATAGAACTTAGTAACTAAGAAGCAAAGAAACTATACTTGCTTATAAATTATTTGCAGGGAGAAAGGTAACTGAACCATGATTTTTATTATTAGGAGCTTAAGATAATGGGTAAATAGCAGCAGCAGGAGGAAGGGAAGGAAAAACCAAGCTTTGATTGTCTGCTTGTTTGATTGCTTCTCATTTGGTTTCCATTTTAACCAATCATGCTAAGTCTATGCATAAATAATGTTCCATATTCATTTTAGTTTAAAAAGTACATAGAAATGATTGCCTAAGAAATAGCACAGTAATGCTTTCAACACTGTGATGGAGATTAAGAAATGAAGAAATTTTTCCTTAAGTCTTAATTAAGAAGTATCAGCAATTTGAGATGTTATTTTCAGTCAGTAGGGATTTTCTGGGAGGAGACAAAGGAATAAAATGAAATAGAGAAATGGAAAGAAAATAATTTTCTGGACAATATGTAAAACACCTAGCATCTGCATTGAAGTTTATGTCTTTCATGACATTGATTCCTGGGTCTCTTTTAATTGTTATGGGTTTGTGCTTTGAGTTCTCTCAAAGTTTAATACTTTTCTTCATCTCAAAAAGTTTCTGGTCCAATGCTAAGTCCTGTTTCTCATCTCATGACATACTAATTCATGTTCATCTAATAAGGAAGTATGTTTATTTTGCTAGTGGTCTTATTGTAAGAATAGGACACATACAAGCATCTTTCAAACAAAGAAAGTCACAAGGAGACATATCTAGTAGCTTTTCAGGCATAAGGAGTCTCAAAGAAACATGAGACCTTTCTACCATGAAAAGGGCAGTACGGGCTGATGTGAGTTGTGGAACTCACACTGTGACCATGGTCATGTGTTAATTACTTCTCTTAGAGGCAAGATCTCAAAGCACGCTAGATTAAGCATGATCCTAAATCAAATTTTCTCTTTCTTCAAAATTGTTACACAACTATCATCAGTTTTTGTTGTCTTTTTTGGGTTTTTTTTTTGTTTTTTTGTTTTTTTTTTAGTTAGCTGAGTTGCTATCCTTGATTCTATTTTACAGTTTATCCTGTAGAAATTTCACATAGTGAGATTTGCAATTACTGGTGGTATTTTCCAGCTCTGTATCTCCTCCCAGACTACTCTTTGAAGTTTTCCCCACTGAATACTTTTACTAGATTCTGTGATCAAATGTTCTTTTATTTATCCAGAATTTATCTTTTGATTTTTTCTTATAAAATTTAAAAAGTTTTGCCAGGTAGTCTTCTTATTAAGCAGAGACTCTGACAGTGGTAATGCAGAAAGCTTCAAAATTGAATATGTAGTATCACAAAACCATTGATGACTTTTCAAGCACGGTGCAGGAAAAAATTAGTCCTTAGTGCTTGATTTCTTATTTTTCTGTCTCTTGGTGAACCCAAGCTGCTCCAGGCTTACTGAGATGTTTACAAATGACAAAAGATTGCATAGCAAGCATGCAGGAAGGGGACAAACAGAGGCAAGCTTGTGGCAGGGTTTAAGTACAAATATATCAGGTAGGCAGCAACAACAGAAATGTCCCCTTGAATCCCATGACCAGCAGAAGGCAACACGTTTTTTCTGATGTCCATGAAAGATATACACAGGAGACTCCAGAGCCTTGAAATTGTTTTAAGTTTCTTAACTCTGGCACGTGTGTGGCAACTGTATTTGCAGCGCTGTCCCCATGACTCTAATAGGCCTTTCATTTGGGTAATGCAGAAAAAAACCTGGACTACCTTTAAGGAGAAACTTGATCCTCACTCAAAGAGATATATTAGAGTTAAGTGTGCCCCAGCAAAGTATAGACACTGGAACAAAAGATCCCATAGAGTTCAGCTTCTTAATATAAAGGGAAGATGGGATTGAGTTGCCTTCTTTGCTGCAGTTGCAGTTGATACATGCAGCCTTTGAGCAGGCTTGGCAGTGGTATTGCCTTAGCTGAACTTTATTGGTTGTAAAGAACTTCCTTTAATATGCTTTTGTCTGTGCAATTTAACTTTTTATAACATTTCTAATGAAACTTTTTTTTGCCCTTAGCTTTATGGAGTCTCTGAAATACCAGAGGAAAAAAAAGTAATTAAGTAGAGTAATGGTCTTAAATGGAGTTCATAGTTCTTTGTTGATACATTTTACAGAATGCTTTCTGCACAGCAAAATCCCACAGGAGAATTAATGTGCTTCAAAGGATAATACCTATACTATTTTATTATTTTAGAAGAAAACAAAAAGAGGGAAATTTGGGGGGTTGGTCATATAACAAGGAAGTATTAGCTTTATCTTTGCCATGTCTTTTCTGTCTCTTTCACAGCAGTATTTTCTTAAAAGCCAAAAGATTTATCTTGAGTCTAAAGAGAGATTTGTGTGAAGGGAAAGCCTATGTTCATTTCAGTCACCTCATTTTCAACCTGCAATCCCTAAATATCATGTCCAATGGCCACCTAATTATGGGAATATATTATCTTTGTGGTCAC
Organism: Nicator chloris; assembly: GCA_013400495.1. NCBI lineage: Eukaryota > Metazoa > Chordata > Aves > Passeriformes > Pycnonotidae > Nicator > Nicator chloris. The sequence goes on from WAAE01015473.1 coordinate 12,069, forward strand.
CTCAATTTCTCAAGGTGAAGTTTCCTTATGGCCTCAGTTTTTATGGACATCCAGAGGTGCTTCAGGTTCTGATTTCACCACGGAATCTACACAAAATATAAAGCAAAACATACCAATTTTCTGAAGTCAATGCAGCTAAAACCATCCACATCATTTTCCTTTACTCAGAACTAGAACATACACTAGGATATGTATTCTTGCTCTGCATATTTCTGTTTCCCAGTGTGGTTATTCAGCAGTCCTTTTTACTGGGTGCAAAAGTAAGAAGCTAAAGAATTATTTTGAAAACATCCAAAAAGTGCCACAGCCCTGAAGATTATTGTATATATTACAGAGAGGACTGACACAATTGCTGGAGCACAAATGGGAAATTATCCCTCCTTCTTCATTACTGGTTTTGGATGGTATTGTTTTATTTCCTTGGACTAACTGCAGTGCATTCAGTTTCCTTTTTTTTGAAGAATGAAACAGGTTCAGCAGGAAATGACATCTGTTCTCCTGCTAAGAGGCAGAGAGCAGAAATGGACTCCCATGAGGGTACTGAACTAAGATATGTGTTTTCTATTCATGTCCATGAAAACAAGGAAGATGACAATGAAGGTCTGTGAAAATACAGGGTGCATCTTTGTAATTTTACAGGTAGAAAGATATTTGCATCTAAACATAATAACAGGTTGTCCTACCTTTTTCTGCAATACTGTGACTCCCAAATGCAAATGAATTTTAAACATTTTAAAATTGCACATTATGCAAGAAAGAATACATACACAGAAGTCTTCTATGGAAACACATGTAAAATATGTGCTTTTCCGTGCTTTTAGATATTTAGAAAACATGAGGAGATTCAAAATCTTCATATTTTTCATCTCATGATTAGAATTTTTGAAAAAAGACTGTGCCTACTCAGCATGAGGACACAAAATTTTGTAAAATATAAAACATAGGGAATTGTTTTCTCTTGCTAACTTTTTTGCAGTTGTGTTTCCAGTATACAAAAGATAAGTCTGCAGCTCTGCTTTCTAACTCAAGAACTATCCATCATCTAACTAGCTGTGGAGATAGTTGCTGATAACCAAGACAAAGAATAGTATGCCTGTAATGAGTCCTTCAGAAAACTCTGTGAATTTCCAACAGCGTTAAAAGTCTGATTTACGCTACTATGTAAATAATCATGACCATGATTTTTCTAGGGTGTTCAGGTATGGGTGATTTCAAAGGAAAAAGAGAAAAAAAGTTTAACAAATATAATGAGAAATGGAAAGTGTTGGGAGAAATGCCCAGTTATGTCTTAAGAAATATAGCATGTAAGACATTTATACAAGAAAATTAGGTTTGTCAAACCAAAAAGAAGTCATGCACTTTTTTTTCAAGTACACTGAAAAGGTCTTGTGTAGCCTACTTACTCTTACCAATATTTTTGATTATTAATTCTTTTATTTCTTTACAGAAATGAAACAAAAATGAATTTCTTACTGTCTCATCTTAATCAATGTTATTTGCTGCTGTATTCATTGATTCCATGTTATGTAAAAAGACGTAATGACTTAGTTGCTTACCAAAGATCTGTTATTGTAGGGAAAACCTGTGGTACTACAGATCACTGAATTACAAATTAGAATCAATTTTTTTTTCAGATAATCTATACTAAGAGTACACTGTGTCAGTTTGGGCCACCTTCTTCTAGGTTCAAATTTGTGAGTTTTCCTCTGTCCCAGGTCCTTTTATTACAAAAAAGTATGAAATAGAATTTTGCTGGAGAGAAACTCTCTATATTGATAGACAGAGTAATTAGTAGATGTTCTGGGTTAGAATATAATGTCTCTTTATATAACTTCCACTACAATATTGCCTGATCAGTCATATGATTTCTTTTGAAAATTAACTTTCAGAATGAGAACTTGTACATTCTCACAAATTAACTCATGTATTTGCCAACTGCACTATTTCATTTACAGACATGTTTCTCTTATGACCATCAGGTTGCAAGTTCATTTCTTAGGGGAACGTAGTAATGCCTTTTTTTCTTATCTAGCCTAAGTTTTTTTTGATAGATAATATGTCAGCTACAGCCTCTCTACTGAATTTTTTGAAATAGCTAAAATTTTGTTTACATAAATACATTTACAAAATTGATTGTTTTTGGCTAATGTTCCTGATGAACTAGAACCATACTATTTCAGTCTTCTGTTATTTTGAAATTTTAAGATACACATCAATTTAATGATTGCATAACTATTTTTGCCTTCATTTAAATTATACAACAACACTTCAGCTTTTAATTATTTAATGATTTAATTTTCAAAATAATTTACAGCTTCATTTCAAAGCTTTCCTCTCATTTGCTGATGGAAAGGTATGCAGTTCTCCTTTCTCATGCAAGTTCATGCATTATGGCGATGTCAACATAACTGGAGAAGCCCAGGGTTGAAAATACTCTACTTATTCTCCTGGTTTCCTACATGCAAATGAGAATCAAATGCAGGATTTGTGGGTCATTGCAAACAGAGTACTATGAGACCCTTCTGTATAAAACACATTCCAGCCTCTCCCTTAAAGAGTCCATCCTGTGTTGTCCATCCCCCAAAGTTCCTGTAAGCTTTCCAGATGGGAGAGGTTTGAGCAGGAACTGATGTTTGACAAATCCTGACAACTGGCTTAGTGACAAGTTTTGTTCATCAAAAACTGGGAGTTCTTGAGTCTGAAATCACAACTCTTACATTGTGCCTAGTTTACAGGGAGTTTTGGATCTTCCCTCAGTAGGAGATGGGAGCCCAGTCCTATCTCCAAAAGAGGCAAGATTTATTTCCAACTAGACAAGATATTTCTAATATCCAGCTCCCACTGAGCTGAGAAGTTAGAGGAAGTACCTGTTCTTCACAGCCCATGTCAGCTTTTGAATATCTTGCTCCTGCTCTTTGTTAAAGTAGAGTTTACCCCTTGAGTTCAATCATGTTCTTCATTTTGGTGGATGGCAGCGATCAATGTTTCTTTCTTAGTTCCTTTACTAGTCAATTGTTTTTCATGATTTTTTTTTTTTTTAAGTAAAAACTTTAATTCTTGGTAAGCCCACGTTGTTTTCTATTCTATTCGCTTTGTTTTCTCAGTGTCACATGGAAAATTACTGAGAAACTTAGACAAATATACTGTAAGAGAATTACACATTTTGCTTTTCAAAAATGTAACGGTATGCAATGGTTTTGCAGATAAAAGTTTTGAACTGGTATAGTTGCTTTGGTATTCAGGTTTCTATGCATAGGAAAATTCCAGAAGTTTCCACCATAAGCCTGTTAGAATATTTTCCAATAAAAACACAATTTTGGGCTTATTCTTTGGTTTGGAAAAAACTTTGAAGTGATTGTCAAGGCTTGTGTGAAGATCTGGCAGAAGGGAGATGATCAGGAGCAGCAGGGTCTGATCTGTACAGCGTGGCTGACTGAAAGCCACACCAAGTTTGGCAAGAGAAAGGCAGCCTCGGTGCATTTGGTTTCACCAGGAAAAATGTTGATTTAAAAATCATTCCTTATATAGTGA
>WAAE01015475.1:0-38571 GCA_013400495.1 Nicator chloris
CAAAAAAATCCCTGCAATTCTGTTTGAGAATCACATTTTATTTTTATTCTGAAAGAAATATCAGGAGCCTGATCCAGAGCCAAATGGGTTCAATGAGGATTGTATTCTTTCAGCAAAAGTTTCTTTGAATCAGGTACTGACACCTAGGAAAAACATATTGTTTTCTAAAATCTAGTCTAAGAAATGTTAATATTGAAATAATAAAAATGAAGAACAGATCATTTTAGTACGTAGAGTTATCCTCTTGGATTTCCACCTCAATAATTTAAACAAGAAAAATGCAAAATAAAATACTTGCATCTAACAGGGGGCAACTTCCAGTGACGCAATTTTTTTTTTACAGCCTACAGTGCATTACACCATTTGAAGCCATAATATCCTGCTGAAGGCTAGTGGGAAAGCAAGGGAATAAGCAAAGGTTTTTCGAGAATTTTTCAGGAAAAATAGACACCACAGATTTACAATCCAGAATTATATGCACATCTTTAAACTGTTGTGTTTTTTTCAAAGCAGAGGTAGGCAAGTTTAGCTAACAAATGAATGAGTAGGTGGAAATTTCATCCTGCAAGGGCAAGAGTCTGTGTGCATATGGGCAGAGCTCAGGCAAACAGCAAGCAAAATTTTCCCATTCCACAGCATCCCCAAAAAAGTTCTAACTCTGCTCCCAGCTAAGAGAAATTTGCTTTTAACTCAGTCCCAGCCTCTTGACTTGCTTACTCTAGCAAATATCCTCCTTTTTCCTGCATAGTCCTAAGACGTTGTGTACCTGACTAGAGCTGGAATTCCACCTCTACACAGGTCTGGAATCCCAGTTACAATTCTAAAAATGAAGGGGAATTATTCTAATAAAAGCATCTTGCAAGCAACCTTCACCTGGTTTTCCAGCTGCTCTAGACTAAACTCTGCAATCATTTCTGGATTCATATAATTTTATACAAGGCTCTTCATCCACTAAGGATTCATTCTCTCTGAGGATCCATCTAATTCTTGCTTCCTCATGTGGGGGCATTCTTGCCCTTGCTGGCTGTTCTGTAGCATCCATCTGGAAGATAATGACAATTTTCTCCCAGCTTCTCATGCTCCATAGTGAGACGAGAAGGAAGGACTTGGGATTGCTGCACTGAAACACAAAACCAATGCAACACTAACAGAAATTGAAGATGAGAAAAGGAGAGTGCAATGCATGCACTAAGATATTTCTGGATAGAAATGTTCACCATCTTCGTAAGAAGCCCACATTGTGTTGTGGGACACGTGCTTTGACAGTACACACTGAAACATCATTGAGAACAAAATAGTCACTGCATAACAGGAAAACACATGCAAGATTAAATAGAAGAAAGCAAGAAGGGAAGGAAGAGGGACAAAGACATCAAATGCATGGTAAGTTTCTTTAAATACTTTGTAAGTGTTAAATTGCAAGACAGGTTTTGGACCCACCTGCAGCGAAATCTAATTTTGTTTTTGTGGCAAGGGGATGAGGATGGTACATGATGTGGCCTTCCAAGACTAACATGACCAGAGCAGCAAGGTTGCCTATCTTTGGCATAAGTGAGGGGCCAGAGGGAGGCAGGAGAGGGACAGTGATTGTTGTCAGCTGGCTGGGATGGCTTCTAGAGGTATTGCAATGACAGGCCTACTGCACCCTTGGTACCCTCCAAGCTACCAAAGAAGGATATAGCTGTCTAACTTTGCACAAAACTCTGCTTTTTGAGTGGTTCACACACGTTGATACCTGGAAAGTAGAGGGAGGAGAGCTTTCTCCTTCTATACAGATTTCTTTTCAATCTGAGGAACTAAGTTGCACTGAATAGAAGCAAGTGTCTGGGACAGAGTGAGACAATTCTCCATAAAGTAATTCCTAAAAGTGTTTCTGCTTAAACTGCAGTTATCCATCATTCAGATTCATGCCTTTCTGTTTGGTTAAAAAAAAAAAAAAAAAAAAAAAAAAAAAAAAAAAAAAGCTGTTTATGTCCTTTGCACTTGCCTGAAATCAATCAGCCAAAAGGAATTGCATTATTTGTAGACTTCAAAAGTTTATCCTCCTTATCAAGGCACCTATCATTTTATTTCTCCCCTGCTTTGTACGTGGATAAAACAGACATAATGGCTGACTATTGAGCAAGATAAGTACTATTCTGTGCCTGGGAGAAAATGGAAAACCTACTAAAAGCAAAAGTGCATTCTAGGGTGAACTGACAATCAAAGACAAATTCAGAATTTTGTGGTCTTTTCAGCTGAATTTTCCTTCTGGGCTGGATTGTCCCTTTCATATCAGAGACAGACATCTTTGGAAGGAAAAGGCAAGGAAGAGCCTGCAAGCATGCACGTGCATACGGTTTTCTTTTACCTGCTGGCGTACTAAAAGTTTCTTAACTAGCAATATTCTGATTTATTCTTCTTTTAGCACTTCAGTGAGAACAGCAAAATAGCACATAGGTTCCTAGATTTGGCCCAGAAACTCGTTTTGCTACACAGTTTTCAAGGAGAAAAAAATCTTATCTGAGAGACAATTCAGTCCAGTCATGAACCAAAGCAGCATTAGATAATGCAGCTCAAGCCAAGCCAGGTACCATAGAAGCACTGCTGCAGATTGGGCTGGCAGGAAAGGTAGCCAACATAGCACAGAAATGCCAAGAGAGCCCAAGAATCAGCTTTGCAGGTGTTAAAAGCAGATCATCATAAAGCTGAGAGGAAAGCACAAACCACAGTAAATGAATTACAGCGGATCTCATCAGATGAGCATAACAAAAGCAGCTGACTGTATCATAAGGCTTTGTCAAACAGTGCAAACTTAAGGAGTACTGGGAGGGTCCCCAGAAGGTATTTTATCATTAGAAACAATTGCCTGAACTTGTTTCAAAACTCATTCCCAAAACACATTTTCAAATACATGATAGAGAAAAACTCATTGTTCTTTCTACAGCACAGATAATCAGTACAGCTGATTTGGTGCTATTTCCTGACTCTTTCAAGGACACAGGATTGTTGAAACACTGCAAATTAACCTAAGAAATAAACATGGCTAATAATTAACCAGAATAATAAGTGACCTCAGTTTGTCCTCCATTCACAGAAAGAAACCTAGATAAATACTTCTGAAACGATTCCGCACTGAATGAGCAAGTAAAATCATTCTCATTTGTAAAGTTTCACTCATGTCAATTCTTTGAAAGTCTCATTCATATCCAGGTTTGGTTTTTTTTACAATGACAAATTACTAAGCTTGACTTAAATAGCAAGTATGAATGCAAAATTGAACACGAAGTGTTAAATGAAAAATTTCTGGGTTTTTTACAATATTGGAGATGCTGGGACTTGTTTTCTGTTCTTTGCATCAAATGCTCATTGATTTTTATGAAAGTGTTGCACAGCATCTAAGGCAGAACCAGACCTAGATCTTATTGTGTACAATCACTTAGAATTACCAGCTTTTCTGTTTAACATCCTGGCTCATGTGGCATATGATACCTTTGGTGTGTACTGTTCTCTGAATTTCTGATAACAAGGACCTCAGCTGAACACAGAGACTTCTCACAGATTCTAGGTGGCCCAATATAAACGTATGGCTCTTTATGCAACTATATCACCTTCTTTCATGTCATATAGAAAAGTGATTAGAACCTGCAATAGATAGAAATCACAAACACCACACCGGGTTTTATAATGTAAAAATAAAATTCTTCATAGAAGAAATACAGTTTAGTCTTTCCAACACAAAACCACTCAAAAAACCCCAAATAACACCCCCCACAAAAAAAAAAAACACAAACCCCAAATCAAACAAAAAACACCTTCCAGTTCTGCAGCTTACTTCTACCTACATAGTTGCCTGTTACAGTACCTGTCAAATGAAAATACAAAACTTGAAGGAGTTGATCTAAAGCTTAGTGAAGTAAAAGGACTAACAGTTTATTGACCCAAATAAATTATAGCTTAAACCATCATAGTATCTGACTTTACTGATAAGTATTATCATTCTGTGTGACAATTCTTTATTTCCCTCCTCTTCTCCCTTTATTATTACGGCAAACTGAAGGCTGACTGTACAAAGCAGCAGAAGTCTGGGCTTGTATTAGTCCACTCAAGCATGAAATTATAGTTTGTTGGCTGACAATATTTAATAGCACCCAAGAGACCCAAGTATGATAGAAGAGTACCGGAAGCCTATAGCACAGATTTAATCAAGCATAACTTAAAACCTTCTTTCAAGTCTCTTATTATTTCATTTACACCTCTGTATGTGCAAAAAGTTATTTTGCAGTACATCTAAAGTGTTTTAAAGTGTTCTTCTGCACGGGTATCTTCCACTGTTGTGTTTCCAGACATTGAAGGTATATTGCAATGTCTGGATGTGCATGCAGTACATGCTGCATCTGTAATACCATCTAAAAATGGCACTTCTTTCACAGCAGCAATTGTCACAGCAAGATATTGCTAATTATAACATCACCTAGGCAAGAAATTGGTAATACTTCCTAGTAAGGCACTGTTATTAGTGTTAAATTACTGTGGTATTCCGGTAAAAGCTGTGAGACTAAAGGAATCAGGATGATTAATGTTATCAATCAGGAATGGCAAAGAGAACGTTAATGATTTTCCATCAGAAAATATTGTAGAATTGAATTCTTTTACAGAAAGTTAATATCTGGATGCAAACTCCTTATAAAGTCAATGATATGCTCCAGTCTTCAAGTAGGTGTGAACAAGACCCTCCATGCAAGTCTTTTCTGGAAGCTTGGTCTGTATTATGGGTATCCTCCCCATTTGAGGTTGTTGCTTGAGAAAAAGCACTGTTGGTCCCCTTAGTTTCTGTTGACTACGATAGTTTCAATTTTAGTTAAACTACTTCAGCACCCTGACACAGCACCACCAATAAGGCTGAGGCAAAATGTGCAAATGTGAGAGGAAAAAAAAATTTTGCCTCTAATTTTAAGAACACTCTGGCAATCAGCAATTCAAAATGAAGCAATTTTTGGCAGCAGAGAAACTCAAGAGCCATTTTCTATTTCTGATATTGAAATAGGCACATGATTCACTAGAAGATGAACATCATCCTGCATTCAGATAGACTGTGAATCAACCAATCTTAGTACCAGTTCTTAATTCAGCACTTCTTCTCAAGGGGATGCCAAGGAAAAGTGGAGAGGGCAGATCAGAGGAATGAATGCACTGGTACAGAGCTGACTACAAGTTTGCATGAGGTATTGCAGCAGATCTTCACATCTGCCTAGCTCACTTTGACTATTGTCAGAGGATGTAAAAGTCCCAAGACACCAAAGGATGTCTTTCATCTTACACTATAATACAAGCTTCTTGAAATACATACTGAAATACATGAAGGAATGAAATAAGTGTTTTGATCTGATTATTTTCTGCAAATTTTTTAACTTGTGTTATTATGCCCAAAGACAAAAAGTTTTAATCTCTTAAATAGTTATTTAAAAATATTGCAAAGGATGTCTGATTTAGGCAGACCATTCTGCAGGTTTTTTTTATTTTGCTTTCCACATAGTTATGCACTGAACACAGTTGTGCTATGAATAGTAAAATTTCATTCAAATATTTTTAAAAATTCCTAGTGCTGATGGACTGGGAGTACTTTGCTATTTATTCATTAGGAGTTTATAGGAAATGTTTCATTCAATTTGCTAAAAGCAAGGTGGTGATTTTCTGAACTGTTTCAGTAAATTGTTATTTATTATATCCTTAGTAGGCCAGCTTCTGCCCAGTACTATCTAGTTTAAAAAGTAGAAAGCCCCAGCTTTGCAACATCTCTTAAATAGTTCAAGAGGAAGTTGCCCCTTGTTTCATTTTGCTGCTTGTTCTGCTAAGGATCTGTGGTCTCAGCTCAGCTCCTGTCCCACCAAGAGAACCATCCTGAGCACAGCTCTGCAGTCTGGGCTCACACAGGACAGGAGAGCTGGCAGGGCACACCTGCAGGCCTCTCACTACACAGCTCTGGCTTCAGTGTCTTCAGCCTTAGATACTCCAGGTAAAACCAAGCATCCCTATTCATATCCGCTGTTTCCCACACGGTGGGAAATTCCCTTCATTCTACATTGGTTTAAGTTGGATTCCTTGAGATGAAGTATGAGGAAAGTGGATTTTTCCTCAGCTACTGCACTATCCTACACAGCCTTGGCCATGAAACTGCTGATGTTGTCTCATTCTCTAGTGAGCAGCTGCCAGGTGGGAAGGGGGCCACAGCCTCCAAGTGCAGAAACCTGATTTGCACTTCTGCTGCTGACTGAACATCTAAAACCAGTTTGAGGAATTTTCAGCAGTAACAACAACCCCTAATGTTTCCAATATCATTAAGATAAGAAGTGATAGACTGTTTTTTAATAGGGAAGCACAGAAATTACTTTCACTCATAAAAGACCTGTATAATTTATTTAAAGGTTGAATTTAATGACATTAAAGATACAGAATAGTGCATGTCACAAATGGTTAAGGCTTTGAAATTCTTTGTGGATTATTCACCGAAATTTGCATTGCTACACAGCATGAACTATTTTGGGATTCTGCATAAATAGAATATCTAATACAGAATTACATTATAATGAAATATGCAATAATGCAAGTACCCATAGAGTGCTTTTCATGTACTGCAGGCATCCAAAGTTTCAAATGCATAAAAGATGGCTACTCTTGCTGCACAAATGACTGCATATGAGGTTCATTCCCGTGTAGTTAAAACTCAGGAGTAAAAAATAGGTCCAGGCTGCTATGACATAGTTAAATTGCCATTGATATTTTGTATCATGAGACATGTCAGTGGGAACTGGAGTGAATAACGATTGACACTGGTCATCAGGGCTTGGTCCTCCCAGCTAAACTGGAGACTTACATTTTGTGTGATGCAGAAAATGCTGTTTGTTAATGATCCATGGAAATGAAGCTAAAACAGCTCTGGATCAGATTGTTCCATAAGCTGCCACACAAATTTAAAGAGGCAATATAAAAACACCATTATGGTTAGTTGTCTTTGATTGTCAATTCAAAAATACCTTAGATTTTAAAATATAAGGGAAGAATAAAAATAATATTAAAATATAACACATTTACATCCATATGCAGTCCACATTGAATACAATATTTTTCTACTGTCATTTCCCCAACTTTCATTCTCACTCACACAACAGTACAACCTCAGCAGCAAGACTGAAGAGAGAAAGCATAGCCTCAACACAGGCTGATCTCTACTGTGCCTGCTAGGATATTTTTAGGAAATAGAAACAGTGGTTTCAAACCCTCTTGGGCTAAGAGGAAGCAAAAATCCTGATCTTTCCCTTCACAGATCAGTGCTTTAACACCGAGGCTATTATGTAAAAACAGTGGCCAGAATCTCACCTGGCAGCAGGAGAGTTTTTTGGTTGAATTCACTGCTGTCTCAATGAGTTAGGGATGGTACAAGGACAACTAACTTACCATGTCACTTTAGGAAATAAAGCAGAAATGAAATAACTTCACAACCCTTTCCACATTACAGGGACACTAAGGCATCCACCACTTTGATACGTCTCTTCCCAGCCCAGATTGCTTAGCATGGACAAGGATATGATTAGAAACCTAAGGAGATTAGTGGCTAATAATGCAGGTAACTTGTGGTTTATTCTTAACAGGGCAAAATGCCAACTGTGCTCCTTTTATGCACGTTCACCGATTTTTCCAAGCACACAAAGCATAGCTGAAAATTACATTTTTCCTTTAACTTCTTACATAGCAATAAATACACCTACACCCCTATGTTTTTGCTTTAGGCTCTGTTGCTACAGGTTTAACAAAACAGCCATATATTTACGGTGATAGCTTTACTCTTGCACATAGAAGAGCTAGATCCTATTTTTAAGCATAAGTACAGGATGCTTCCATTATGGTGCAACTGTAAAATGAACATTATGCCTTGGATTGCTCTCTCAGTCTTCCTCTATTAACATATCTATCATCTGTACAGCACAGGATAATAATCTGCTACCTATTTCAGTAACAACACACTTAAAATATTTTCCTAATATTAGACAGGTCTGATCACAATAGACATCTCCTGGACCAAAGCTCGCCGCGCTGAGCCTGGGCACGCAGCAGCTCTGAGTGCACACAGTGGGCTGTACAGGAACAGCCCTACAGAACTGCTCAGATCAATCCTGACACAAGGCATAAAACGAGTTTGGGGTATGAGTTCATGCACATAGAGGCAGGCCCGCTCCACACAAAGGAGCCCGAATGTTCCCATGGCTGCTCTGCCTTCATGTGCAAGGGAATTGGCACCTGAAACCGCCTGAGAGCTGTGCCAAGCCAGAGCTGCTGCCTCCTGAAGCTCAAGGCAAATGCATCACAAGTGCTTTCTCAGCACATTGGGGAGCTTCTCCCACCCCTTCCCCTGAAAGATGAGCTGCTCTCTGGGGTGGGGAGGGAGTTCCTGCAGCAGAAGCTTCAGCAGGACCTTGCCTCCCTCTCCACAGCTTGTCACAGATAGGTATTTTCTACTCCACCTTTCTGCAGAGAGGTTGATCAGCTGCAAAGCAAGCTATGGCTCAGTTTATCACAACAACAGAATGGGAATTAATGTTAACAAGCTAATGCTTCATCTGCTTGTGAGGAGCTTTATTAAACTTGTTTCTAATTAATTGTGACAGATTGAATTAAAATGCTTATTTGCTTTGCATTCAGTGCATGGGCACCTTCCTGACTTCCTCTCATAAGATGTGCTGTCAATGTGCTGTCAGCACCAACCTTTGTGAGCCCTTTTTTTTCTAGGCACTGGACAAGAGGACTAAGCCCTTATTTCCACTTGTTAAGAGGCTTCTGTTTTTCAGCAAGGTTTTCCTTCTTTTTACTTTGTTTCGAATTTTTCAGATGTAGAAGTTTTATTTTAACTTGAATAATAATGCATAAGCTCCCTTTTCGACTATGGAACCCCCTCACTATATTCTTTTTTAAAAGCCTTCCTGTGTTAGTTCCAGCTGAAGTATCAAAGGAATAGATCTCTTATCCTTCTCTGTACTTTCTGTCAAAACACTTGGAAGAAACCTTTTTGAGCCATTTCAGCTGGAATTAACAAGAGAAGACTGATTTTCTAAGGTATGAGTTCCTTCTCCTGACACTCAAGGAGACAGGCTGCTTCAGGAGAGAAATTACTGTTCTTGCATTCTTTTCTCCTTCTGGTGCATGAACAAGTCTCATTACCATTCATTTGAATTCTAGTTGCTTGCAGGGGTCGGTGTAAGTTCCTCAGTGATGAGCATTTTTTAGAGCTACTGTGTGCAAAACTGTAACTATCAAACAATGCTCAAGACTAATTCTCACGAGCTACAATCTATCACAGTCAGGAGACTGTTGGATTCCTGTGATTCCATACCATGTGCCTTAATACCTGCAGTTTTGATGAGTGCTGCTAGAGTGCACAAATTTCAGGGAAGGGGAAACAAAAGAGGTGAGTAAAGTCTATCAAAAAAAAAAAAATTCACAGTAAATGATAAACAGCATGAAAGGTCAGGAGGTATAATGATTCTACAAAGAATTTCAGCTAGTCCCCTTAGACTACATATCAACCACATTTGTAAAGGCATGGCATTGGAGCACACAGGTGACTTTTGATCTGTTGAAAAAAACCTACAGTTAGACAAACTGTTGTAAAAACAGCATACAGGAAAAAATATATAGATGAATTACACACAAAAATAGCAAACATTCACTGCCATCTTGTATTAGCATCAATAAAATAACTAACAGCTCAACAAAGAAGTAAATCCAAAAGGAGCCCTTTGGAATGAATGGAATTGATATGACTCCTGACATTACATAGCTCTTGCTCCAAGTGCTAAACCCAGCACAGATGGAGTCAGTTACTCTGCCTTAGAATTGCTGTAACTGAGGGCAGAATTTTCCTTGGTGACTCCTTCCAGTTGTTTCATTGGGGTGGTAAGAGAGATGTAAAATCCTCACCAAAAAAAAAAAAAAAATCAGTGAGATCTTGTCCTTTTGATCATCCTACATGGTTTTATTGGATTGATCTAAACTATTGCATGTCATCCATTGTTTAATGAACACCATCTGCATAGAAGAAACAAGACTTTGATGACCCCCCCAATCTATAAGTTAAAAGATCCCCAACAACCCAACCAACAGGTATTCTTTCCATAGATTCATTACCTTTACTGGAATCTTCCATTTTCTCAGTATTATCATGACATTTTCAGATTTTAAAGTTGCCTCATGATGGGTTTTAAGAACTACATGCAGATTTTATTGTACGTATGCATGTAGTACAAATTTTTTTAAGTTTCTCATATGTTGAATGACATGAATTAGATAATATGTGAAAACTAAGAACAACTCTTTTCATAAATATTAGTTAAGCCATATACAATATGGTACAATTCCAAACTGAGCTATTCAAAACCTCTCTATTTACTGTGGAAGGCAACTTCCATAATTACACACAAAGCCTCCCACCAGTGTAATTATCTTCACTTTTCCTCACTAGGACAAATTGCAGTACTTCAAACTGATCTATGAGGGGAGAAATACAGGATCACATATTTAAACATAGCTCTCTTTCAGCCTGAAAATTACAAGCCAGCAAACTTGAGATTCAGAAAACTTGTTGGGGTATTTTCTCTAGTACCTGGAGAAATCTCCAAGGCAGAAAATTCTCTGCAAAGGATGCAGGAAGAAAAGGTTCTGCTCACTACTCCATTAACAAAATTGTGTCTTGGTAATTTGTGAAACTTTGAAGTAGCTGAATTTCTTCCCTACCCCAACCCTCAAGAGCAGAGAGTTGTCCTCCATTTGAAAATCAGCTCTTTCTTGTTGCAACACATTTTAGCTTATATTTCATTTAGAGAATTTTTTTAATATGTTGTTCTTTACAATTCAAGTGCAAGTCTCTCGAGGTTTCTCATTCTTCAATTCAATATACCTCAGCATGGCCACTGCTTAGCAAATTGTAAGCTCTAACCCCAACAGGCTGTGACTAACAGCTAGTGGAGAAGGCAAATTGTTAACCTCGTGTGAATGGAAGCTTATTTTATGATGTTCACAAGCATTTGATAATGCCCTGTTAATGAAACTTCAGTTGCTCTTTATTCCTGACAGATGACAGCATGTTCTGTATCCTGCTAGATTTAATGACTATGACAAGTCTTGCCTGGCTGCTTCCAGCAGTGCAGTGCCTGTCCTGACAATGGAGCCAATTCCCCAACAACTGATCCCCACTAAGCCTGCTGCTCCCGCCGCGGCACTGCCAGAGCCCAGCGAGGAGCAGGACAGCAGCAGGAGCAGGACAGCAGCAGGAGCAGCCTGGGGAAGCTGCAGTGGCACCTCTGCCAGTGGCACCTCATTGGATCTAGAGGATAAGTGACAAATCCAAAGAATGAACTTTGGCATAACATAAACCAAACAATGTCCTGGCTCACAGAGCTGACAGCTCTGCAGACATTGAGGTAGGCGGCTTTGTCTCCAGTCTTGGGAGGCAAGGATGGACAAAAGCCTACATGATTTGTTTGTTTAATAAGATGCACAGCAATATCTTTTAGTGCTGAGGACACAGGGGAACATTTAGGGAAGAGTAGAGCTCTGGCTCACCCAGTCCCTTTTCCACACTCTCTCAGCACAGCACAGACAGTCACTGAAGCCCAGCAGACATGCCTGGGGCTGTGTGTCCCCAGAGGCAGCACCACCCCTATCCCCAGGCAGGGCTTTAGGGAACCCCATCTACTCCAGCTGTCATCAAAGAGCTGGGCACTTAGACTACTCAGACCACATCACTCCCACGAGGACTGTCTGTGGTGATTCTTCAGCACCACTGTGTGAGCCTAGAGTGGGCAAGTAACATAATTTTTCCTTTTTAAGAAAATTAAAAATATGGATACATAGATTATTTTTTTTTCTTTCAGCAATTTCTTGTTCTTCTTTACACCCATGTTCCCCTAAAAACCAAGTCTCCCTTTTCTGTGCTTTTTACTTCTATGGAAGTCCTATTTTGAATGCTGAAATCTCTCCCAAATACTTCAGATATTGGTCATGACTGGTTCCCACAGCATTAATTCTATGCCATGTGGCACCAGTAGATATCATCCACCCCTGAGCATGAATCACTTTCTGTAACAATTGGCATTTTCACCAATTAGCAATCCTTCCACGAGATGCACATGTCAAAACAGTATGCAAGTTTGTTTTCATGCTGCTGCTACATGTCTTAATTTGTTAATACTGCTTCGACATAAAAAGCAAGAGTATTGCCCGACTTCTAGGATTTAATTTTCTCCCCTTTAAAAATGTCTCTAATTCTAGAAGTCAAATTTCACAACATACACTAAGTATTCAAGAACTGCTGAATTAGAAATACCCTAAACTTTTGAGAAGAATCTTAAGGAAATTTCTACTTACAAATTTTGGCCTATGACAGAGGTTTGCAAGGTAAGGGACCTTTGACTTCTCTGCCCAGAATCTCAGCAGTTTCACTGTGTAACTCGCCAAAGTTGTGTGGGCCACGATCAGCACCAGTGAAGTCAAGGGAAGCTTTGAATCTCTCTTGATACCCAGAGATTGGGGCCTCTCTGGGCCCAATTTTCAAACCAAAGTCCTTTAATGCATGTGTAAGAAAAGTCTGTCAGCATGGGTCTCAAATCACCCTACAATATTTATTCTTTCAAAAGCATGTATGATATAAATATTCCTGTTCCTTTCCTGCTGCTGAATTAACCACAGCACAGAGCCTTTAAGTACCAGATATCTGTTTCTACAGATGGAGTAACAGTAAATTGCACCTGCAACTTTGCTTTCAAAGATGAGTCATACTTTTTATAAGGATTTTTTTTCTCTCCACAAGTAGCAGATATAAAAGTACTTGCCAATAGAAAGGAAAAGTGTTCATGGTATGGAGCCACAGTCCATAGGAAAAAAAAAAAAAAACAAAAAACAAACCAAACCTAGAATGTTTTAAACTCGTGGAAAGAAAGAAAACATTAACTTCATAAATCTCTATTTTGCTATTGTTCCATCTCTTATCAAAACTTTCTCATCAGATTTGCTGTCATGAGAGAAGCAAGACACAAAAGTGGCCAGTGAGCATTTCTTCAGCTATCAAGTGTGCTGTCTGCAGGCAGGGTCACTGTTCTTATACTAAAATATAGGTTGATATTTAGAAGGAAGAATGAGAAGCAAGTTTGGGAATTCTGCTTTTGTGCACATGTTAAACAATTGAAGAGAAGCAAAAGTAATACCATTTCTTTCATAAAGATGGGAGTGATGAAAAATGCCAGTTATACAATAACTGCCACTGCATAAATGCAGAACTGAATGCTTCTATATATACAAACACATATGCTGCTCCATTGAAAAATGGGGGGTTTTGTAATCCAGAGGGGGAAAAAAAAACAGAAGGGAAAAAATGTAAGGAAAACAATTGACATAATAAAGTAGGTGGAAGAAAATATTACTGGTATCAGAAGAGGTGGAAGCATTTCCACTGACATCACTGAAGTCAGGATTGCACTGCACCTCTGTGCTGGATTGAAGGCTCTTCTCTTTGAATACTGACTCATCTTGACAGTGAAGTATATCTTTAGTGACAACAAAAGGCAACTTTCTAGCAGAAGGAATTCTAAATAAAGGTCAAGTAAAACTGTACATAAGCTCGAGGTCAGGTTTAGTATGGCCTTTTGGACATGAAAATGATGAATAGCTTCCTGTTTGCAGCTAAAAAGTAAAAATTTTGGAAGTCTCTTGACCTACTTATATGTGGAAGCCTGATTGCTTCAGAGTACTTCCTACTGGGAAAAAAAATTTAATAGCAGTTGTCCTTTCTAAACCACACACCCTTGCCAACATTAAAAGATGTGTATTCTTATTTTCCTGCTCACCACAAAGTACATTTTAATATTCTACAAACACCTTACAATAACTAAAAATATATCATTTCCCAAAAATGAATGAGATTTCATTTGCTATTTGAAAACTCATGTTAGACATTTCCCCTTTTCATGGACTACTGCACATTTTTTTTTTCACCTTTCTTCCCCTGTGAGGGAGGACAAGTGACATACATATTTTCTAAGGGAACGGTTCACTGGTTGCTGCAGCTGGAATGTCAGCCTTGGCCAGTCTTGGAAAAGCCAGATGAGCACTTGTTACCTGAGAGGTGCAGTGCATTTCTTTCACTTCAGCTCTCATCAGGTTATCATCTCCTTTGCAATAATCTAATTTTGGGAAAATCCTTTAAAGTACCACAGGTAGTAAAAAAGGGAGTAAAATGCACCTTCTTTCACTATTCAGATAAAATATTAACTACTCACTGGCAACATTTTGAACAAAGCCAAGCTTATGTAAAATGCTGCTCTTTGAGAATGTGATTTATCTCACCACACAGAGTCTTCATAGATTAACTGAATATATCCAAGCCCTGGTCCTTAACTAGCATACCTGGATTTAGAAGAAATTCTAAAAAGTTTGGCACAGCCTTATATTCTGCTCCTATTAATCTGCATTTTATGACATTTTCTCTGTTTTGCTATCTTTGAATCTCATCTCAAAAGCTATACATTTACAGTAGGCTGACATACTTATGTGACCTTCAGGTACCGTTATTGTATTCTAGATTTATTTCCCTTATCTTGAAGTTCATGGTAGAGTTCTGAATTTTATCTAATATCATGATGAGAATCCCAGAGCAGTGTCTTCTCTCTCTGCCCTTTCATTTGTCATATTTCTGTGAAGAAGCCAATACTGTCTGCCAATCTAAAACAAACCAGCCATATGTAGCTGTATGAGGAGCAGCTGAGATGACTTTTTATGTTCAGCCTGGAGGAGACTGAGACCTCCATGCAGTTCCAACTTCCTCCTGAGGGGAAGAGGAGGGCACTGATCTCTGCTCTGTGCTGACCAGTGACAGGGTTGAGGGACTGGCCTGAAGTTGTGTCAGGGGAGGTTTATGTTGGATATTAGAAAAATGTTCTTCACCCAGAGCACTTGCCCACTTGGCTGGACCCTGGAACAGGCTGTCCATGGAAGTGGTCACAGCATCAGCCTGACAGAGCTCAAGAAGTGTTGGGACAATGCTCTCAGGCACAGGGTGCGATTCTTGGGGTGTCCTGTGCAGGGCCAGGAGTTGGACTCAGTGATCCTGATGGGTCCCTTTCAACACAGAATATTCTGTTATTTCTGTTATACTGCCATCCTCAGTGTTGATCTAGTAACTTTTACCAACCAGATCAAGAAGACTTTCTTGAAGACAGACCTTTAAGTTTCTCAAGGACACCGTGCCCTCGCACCACAGCGCGGTGGCGTGTCTGTACCTGCAGTGATGTCTGCCATATGAAAAAGAATTAGGTCCTCTTACTTTGATAGGAGTCAAAGACATCTCATGAACTTCAGAACAGAGAACAGATAAGTAGTACCTTCACATATGAAGTACCAAGCAATTATTCTCCATTTTAAGCACTTTTTCAAATTAAGATGTAAAACTGCTGTACTAATTTAATTTCTGTCCTGAGTAGAAGTATTTGTGTGTTCATCATAGGAGGGACAGATTGTGTCTCAAATATCACTGAATTCTATAATAAATGCATAAGCTAGATAAAAATTTTATACTGCTTAATGCACAAGTTGTTAAGTCCCTACTATTAAATCTGATTCCTGGTAGTAAATCCAATGAAAAATAATGAATGAAAAAATAAAATAGATCTTTGTGTTTACTCATACTGTAGTAACTGTCAAACAACACTAAGGATTTTTTTCTCAATGAAGAATATGCTTCCAGCAAAGCAGGAGATTAGTAAACACATTTCAGGTTACAACTAAAAAATATGTTTTGATTCAAGAGTAGAAACTTGAATATTTTCTGGTGCTCTTTGGACAGATATCAAGCAGGGACATCAGTTCTTGTTTTTCTAAAAGCTAGAGTAAGTTATCACTAACCCACAAAGCCAACAGTATTCAAAACACAACAAGATATTTGAAATGCAACACATAAAACTAATTCAATCATAATAAGGTTCAGTTGACAGAGAAAAGCAAAATGAATCAGGGGAGGAAATTAGCCAATCCTCTCCCTTCTCTGTGTGTTCCCACTGAAAGTCTCCAGTGCTACCAGCTGTCTCTGCTTTCCTGCTTTTCTCAATAGCTTGATCCACTTAGGATTAGTGCCTTTCCACACTCCTGGCTGCTGGGGAGCAGGCTCTGAACAGAGTAAGCAGACCTTTAGGTGGTAAGGGAATGGTCCGAGAAGATTTTAGGGATAGACCATGTTGAGAGGACAGGTCCATCTATATTTGATTAATTAGCAGAGCACTAATCCACTTGCCTAATGTTTTAAAGTGATACTATGACTAACAAATATTCCTGTAGCAGAACTACCTCATATGGACAAAATTTAGTTGTTAAGCTACTTTTTTCCCCCAAAATACTAATTTAGGTATGGGGGTTTTTCTGTGTGTATTTGCTATGAGCACCTTTCTTACTGACTCCAACAGCCTCTTTGTATCCAGCTTCAAACACACAAAGGATATGTCTATCTGGATACTAAGAAGAAAAAAGCAGTTAACACCTTGGAAAAGGGCCCACTTTATTACAAAATAGCATGCTCCACACACCTGGCTTTCTCCATACAGGAAATCTTTAGCGTGACTTGACAATAATCTTCTGGATAAGCATCTAAGCCTGCAGAAATCAGTTAGGAATTAGCAATGCTGCTGCACTCAGCATTGGACCATGCTGCATTTGAAAGCAGAGAAGACCAACCCAAAGTTAAAGAATAAATGTCGTTTTTGCACAGTAAATAGTCTTCTTGGCTAACTAATGTAAATGAAATTCCATAAAATATTCTTCCATTTTGCAGGCAGATACCCTAAACAGATTTCTTAATTCTAATGATACTTAGATTTATTATGCTATTTCTCACTTTTCTATTTCCTCTTTAGTCTGTCACCCAAGGGCATCAATTACTTCTTGTTTTTTAGTATACACTGACTTGATTTGCATAGACATCTCGCATGACACATTTCTTATATTACTGTGCTTCTCTGTGTAAATAATTTTCTAAAATGGTTGCAGTGCTGAGCTGAAATAATATATATATACATTATGCTCCTGATATATTTAGGGCTGTAATCGTGTTTCATAAAGCCATAGCATGATTCATAGGATAAACCCAAAGGAACAAAACCACTGAATTCAAGAACACACTTTCAGTGTACCCAACTAAAATTACAAGGGCATGAGAAGCAGAACACCAGAGTTCTATAATTTCCAGAAAAAGTGTCCAAAACAAGTTAGAAGCTTCCAAGCCTTTACATATGCTAATGGTTATCAATCTAAACGGCAGACGTGATACTCTTTATTTGTGAGCTATTTCCAGAAGCACCTACATCCTGTGGTGGTAAATTCCTGGCCCAGATGTCTGTGTTCCCACCAGCAGGCAAAGCCTTCAACCCAGCTCTAAGTGCTGCCAACCTGGAGCATGCCTGAAGACTGGCAACCCCTGCCTATGCTGCCATCTGCTCCTGTTCTGTAGGTGTGCTCACAACAAGACAAGACTCTTTGAGGGCAGACTTCCCCATCCCAGCAGAGCTCACTGGCTATTTAAGGTATAAAGAGCCACATGTTTGCATCAGAGAATGTGTCTCAATTTTTAGAAAACCCCTTCAGGTACAGACTTCTCTTGGTTTCTCGCAATAAAACAACTTTATCTTGTCTAAACAATTAAATAGCCCCTGAGGCAGAAAGATGAATGCACTGAAGCCTGTCTTTGCCTCATATGAGGAAAACTGAGGCTTACATCTAAATTGGTAAATAGTACTACTATGACAGATGGGACCCACAGAGATTATCACAGAATGCCATGTAGCCCTCACTGTGGTTCACCTTGCAACTCTGGATGAGGCAAAGTAAACGAGGCTTTGTATCAGAAGAGTGGTATCAGAAGGATACCACTTGCAACTCTGGATGAGGCAAAGTAAACGAGGCTTTGGAATGTGCTCCATTCCCCTGGGCCATTAGGTGCCTGGAGCTGGGGGGAGCAGTGCTCCCACAGAGAATATTTAACACGAGATTCTCGCTCAAGACCCCAAGACAGATCCACGGATGCGAGTGCCTCCCAGAGCAGAGAGCTAAACTGGGAGAGGTACTTGTGCCTCCCACCCTCTCTCAGCATCTCAGTTCGATGTAGCTCCAGTGGATTTCACTCATCAGGACTCTAAAGTCTCCTTATGACTAAGCTTTGTTATTACAGAAGGCAAAGCCCACAAGTCCCGCTGGCACTTTGGGATCCAGCAGTTAGGTGATGCAGTGCTGAGTGCTACAACACCCAAATATCCCAAAGAAGGAGTTTCACAAACATATTTCACAAGGACTTTACTGAACCTCAGCAGACTGAGTTCCATAACTCCTGTGCACACTGTGTAGTACCTATACAAATGAGGTGGTCAGGGGCTTGCTGAGAAAATGGTTTATCAATAAGGACTATAGAACTGCACCCTCAGACCTATTATAATAAAATAATATCATAACTACATGTAAGTGTTGATTACCCTTTTTTACATTATTATGTAACTACCACCACACTTGTTTCACTACTTATTGCAAAAATTAGGTATTTCATTATTGCAAAAATTAGTTACTTCCTTCTCTATTTTTAAGCGATGTCTGCAGCCCAGGCGGTGGCACAGGGTATTCTTGTTTCAGAACAAAGTCCTGCCTGGTCACACTGGCTAGACAGGATAAGGGGAAAGGGAAGCAGTCCATCTTTGCAGGACTGTGTTGCAGGAGCTTGCTATTTTCATCTGGCAGTTTGGGTTATGTGACTGCTGGTCTGTAATGTTACTTGTGAAAAATCTCTCTTCCCCTGTTCCCAGCATTACCCCATTAAGCAGGTGGAGAACTTACACCCAATCTTTATTCAAAGGCACGCTGGCTCCAAAGAGATATTTTCAAACAGATTTAAAGTCAGGCAAAACCTTGAGTGGATACCTTTAGTGCACTAGACACTCAATGTACCTAATTTATGATTGAATTACCCGATTCAAGTTTTAGTGGTACAGCCCTGAATATAAATGTGCCCAAAGCTAACAAATTAAATAGCAAAACACTGCAAAAAGTCTGAGAATTCTAGCAGTTCTTTGGAGAGATGCCAAAGTTTAATAGCACAAACAGAATAAATAAACTCTATGAACAAATCAATTTTTCAAACGTAACATCTGTTCTGCACTGGCTCCTGGTGTGAATAGATTCATCTGTGCACATGTACAAGTGGGCTAATGGGATTCAGCATGCTCCAATATCCATCAGCATGTTTTGTCTTCAGCAAAAACTCTAATGTGGATGGGACTCCAAAAGTTTTCCTGAAACAATCCGAACAACCTATACCCATTTTACAAACTGTTTCATATGAACCATTATATTAATTCCATAGAATCAAAACCTGAGGATATTTACTCAGAAATGTAAATTGAGAAAGGAGCCTGAAAATCTGTCTGAGAGAAACTGTTTCCGATTTTTGAATCTTGTGTTTCTCTTAACTTCCCAAGACTTCCTAGACACCAAAACTGTGCTGTGCTAGAAGCCATGTGACTGCTTCGGCGTATGCTATGCTTCTTCAATTTAAACCAAATTTTCCCCAGAGTGTATGACACAACCTAGTTACATCAAATATAAAAGAGAAGGGGCATGAAACAAGTTGCGAAAGGGATCCTTTATCTTTGTTTTACGAGTTCTGTGAAGGAGCAGAAATCAAGGTTTTAGCTGGGTAGAGATTAGACAATATTATGCTATGCATAAGCACAGATTAAGTCTTAAAACTATTGAAATTAATCATGCCTTTACACAGCTCCATCATACAGATTATAAGGAAAATTGTGGGTTTAGTGTGTTGAGTTCTTCCTCAATACTTCAAAATTGCATGTTGGTTTAGTCCTTTTCTATAACTTCATTTCCCACTCTGACTTCATAAAAACCCTTTAATGCTTTCTTTTGTCTTTTCCCCACCATGATTTTTATCAAATTTTGCTCACATTGTAGTTATAGTGTCCTTGTAAACACAAGCCTTGCTAGCAAACAAAATTATTAATTATTAATATAAGTTGTTAGTTTGAGGACAGATATCTGGACATTATGTTATTCTGACATCTCCTGGGAGCTGTGCAGTAGAGGGGAAGGAAGCAGTACCCTGCAAAACCTAGGAAAAGAGGCTGGGTAGAGGCTTCCTTCATGTGTGACAGCACAGCTTCACCTTCCAGCAGCTGCTGCACCAACAGCATTGCTGCAGTGCAAAAGAAAAGTTGAAGACTTGTCAAAGTTGAAGAACTTGGCTGGTTCCTAATCTCAGCTAACACTTCTTTCCTGCCATTGCATCCCTCATATTTCATAGGTGGAATGCACAGGTTCAACCCAAGACTTGGCCTGAGGCTGCACCCACTGCAGCTGGTCTCAGAGTGGGGCATGTGGAGGGGCAAGGAGGGAGGGAAGGTGATGTGGCCATTGTGAGAAAACACCTAAGCTCTGACACCACACTACTAAAGAATTTTCAATTTCAGCCCAAATAAGACTCAGATAAGCAGCTGTGATTGACAGCAACATTAATTCAACTGTAGCCAGCTTCAGGATCAGATAATATTCAGTAGCAGAAAGAAAATTGGCACAATAATGCCCAAAAGTCAAAGAGAAACTAATTTTGAGGAAATCACTCCTGCACTAGGTAAAAGGGTACTGAAAGGAAACAGAATGAAAACAACAACAACAAAAATTGTTAATTATTTCATAGGGTTTGGGTTTTTATTTTTTCTAGTTTTAATTTTGATCTTTAATGGGGAGTAGGCATCATTTTAATTGTAAATCTCTTTTTATACTTAACATTTGGGGTGAGGTATGATGGAGATTGTGTGTATAAACATCAAGATAGAAAACTTCTGCACAATATTAATGAAAAATCATCAGTTTATTTTTTTAATTATTATTTCTCTACTCTTTGTTCTTAGAACAATCAGTAACAAACTACAGGCTCTGCTCAACGTGGCACAAAAACCAAAGTTTTCCCACACCCTACAGGATAGCAACCTGCAAGACATAATACCATACGGAGAAACAGATAATTTCTTTCTATACCTCTCTGTCACATAGTATATTTTTATATAATAATATTTTAAGGAACTTAAACTAGTTAAAGCCTTTCTGAAGTATTTGTCTAAGAAAACTCAGTGGAAGTGAGAGGGACAACACAAAGAACATGCTGTCTGGAAAATGTAATAGGTAGATAATGTGCTAAGATGAGACAAACAGAAGTAGAAGGACAATTCTT
Source organism: Nicator chloris (assembly GCA_013400495.1). Classification (NCBI taxonomy): domain Eukaryota; kingdom Metazoa; phylum Chordata; class Aves; order Passeriformes; family Pycnonotidae; genus Nicator; species Nicator chloris. Next base: position 21,296 of record WAAE01015475.1, read on the forward strand.
GATACTGAGTGAGAGAGGAATGATGTGAAAATTATGTCAAGCAGAAAATGCAGGGAAAAAGACAAGGAAGAGTCAAAAGGAAGAAGAAATTAAAAGGGATGACATACTTGGGTACACAAACCCCCTAGGATTAAGAATTACAAATCATCACCAAGTCTCAAATCTAGGGGATAAGTCAACAACCTCTTAGCAGGATCTCACTGTTAATAACAGCAGCACACCAAAAAGCTTTGCTCTTCTTCTAAAGCTGCAGTGCTTCACCTCCAAAAGTTAGAAAACATCTCTACTATTTTCATTCAGCATGCAGTGTACACTATGGTACAAACCAACGTTTATCCACAAAAGTCTACTTTTTCCTTCAAAACTATTTTGCTCATGTTTGAGTGATCAGTGCACATGCTACCACTTTTTCTATCCACCTTCCCACTGAGGGCTTTGCTCACCTGCCAGCTCTCCATCCAAACATCAGGAGTGAGTACAATGTGACAAGTTGTTGAGCCTCCTCTCCCAACCCCTTCATCTAGCTTGCCTGAGAGGGTCAGAATCTTCCAATTGCAAAATTCATCCAATTATGCTGTTCCTTGTCACCACCTCCCAACCCCTCCAAGTTCACAGTAATATTCATGGTGTAAGCACAAATGCACATGTACAACAGCTCATCTTGGTATCTAAAAGACAAAGATCATTAGGGCAAGTCTAGAACTGGAGGAGAGAAGAAAGTGAATCACAAATGTATTCCAAAACAATCATCCCTTGGTTACCAAAATAAACATTCAAAATGGAAATGTTTATAGGAGTTCCATTAGCTTTTAGGTAGCATTACACTGCCAATAAAAAAATCAAGCTAATATTAGTACAGGTATTGTGTATTTAAATTTTCTGCCCTTTGCTAGGCCGCCCCATAACGTTATCACACACACACAGGGATCAATCGTGCCTTCAGTGAAAGTCAAACCCTGCAGGTACAGACCATGCAATATTGACTTGATACAGCAGAGGCACAGATACTACTTGGGAGCTGGGACCTGCCAGTCTCAATTCCTCAAGGAAACTGCAGAGTATTTTCTGTACATTTCTGAAGCAAGGAACAGACCTCGAAGAGGATGTAGCTCAGCAGGTTATGGCCAAAGTTTGAATGAGTTCTCTCCATTTCCCCAGTGACAGAACTGAGATGCAGGCAAATAAAACAACCTGACACACAGAATCTCAAAACAATGATAGGTCTGTTCCAAGTTCCATCTCATCTTTACACAAGCACCGAAGCCTGATTTAACCATTCAGACAATGTTACTGCAGCCATAAAAGATAATCTGCTGTCATCTTTTCTTTCAGGATAAAAAGTCTTCTGCTTGCCTCTCAATATGATTTTTTAAGTTTCTTTGTCAAAACCGTGAGGTCAAAAGAGTGCTCTGCTATTAAACCTTTCTGTGTCTTAAATTCCTTTCACTTCATGTGTCACAGGCTCCTTTCAGTTTGCTCACCTGAGAAGGTTCACAGGACAATGCCTCAGTGCCCCAGAGTGACACAAGAGGAAACATGCACGTCTCAGGCACTTCTCATATGTCAGAGTGCTTTACTGTAAGTGACAATCAGTATGATACTGAGAAAAACAACTAGAAATAAGAAAATCAAGGAGGGAATAATACAGAAATGGCATAACATATCTTATGGTAACTGATACTCAGAAACACAGCAAAGGACAGCCATTCAGCACCACCAGATTCAAAGCGCTCTCTTGCCAAGACTTGGGCCTGAGGCACACCCCATATACTCTCTCTTCCCTTTCTAAATGCCCTTCTAAGATGACCCAAGCTGGCTAAACAGGAAATTAATTTCTTATCTATCTTCAAATGCATACTGTTCCCTTTTGTCTTTCTCAAATAATAATGTCCTGTGAGGCAATGCACCTTATGTGCCTTACTTAAAACTGCATATATAGATTTGATTTGCTACGTCAACCTTGTCTAGCCAAACAGGTCTTAGCAAACACAGATATTGGTCTAATCTGACACAATTAGCTTTTGTTAAAAACACATTGCATTTCATCCAATTTTCCACGTAACTCCACGTCCTTGAATTATCCTTTTCCTTCAAAAGTGGTTCAAAGACTTTGTTTAGTACTGAGGTCAGAAATACATAGCCATCCTCAATCCAAAATATTTACAAATCTCTATCCTTGACTACTATCATAAGTCAGACAAAACTATATTAAATGTGGTGGTCAAATTTTTTTCAACTAAAAATCAGCTTTCAACTGAATGAAAAAGCCCTTGGAAAAATTCTGACTTTTCATTGAAATATCAGGTATATAAACGCAGAATTATTTCCTATTGAGAAATCAAAGATATTTCTATTATTAATGATAATTTAATGTCTTGCAGAAATTTAATTCAAATCCCCCACTGATCAAACAGCTTTCCTGAGAGTGGATCAAGAGCTACTATGAAAGAATCTGGAACATCCTCCATGACGCACAGATAGAGAAAATAATAATTTGGGAAGGAACAGACTTTCTAAATTATTTGGCATATATACCTCTAGACTATAGACAAGAGAGCTCTTGTCTACTATCTAGGCATGTATAAGCCAGAAATAGCAGAGGGAGCTGCTCCAATGGTGCTCTGGAAAACAATTACCTACAGAGTGAAAAATACATATTTTTAGTAAAGGTGTCAATCTCATATCTAGATCATGGCAATGCCAATTATCCAAATGGATGAAAGGAAATTGACCCTTCACGGTATTTCTGCGGGCTAAAGAAGTATTACTAAAAGAGGCAACCTTATTTAAAGCTTTCATGACATTGACACCCACAAATGATTGTTTACACACCAGATACCAGCTGCTGCCACATAATTAAGTCTTGTGGACAAAAAGCTGATAAGATTTCTCGAGACCATACCAGTATCTCTGTGTTGGAGTTCACTTAACCCCCCTGAGGATGAGCATCAGCCCCTGGGAGAGAAACTGTCCCAGGCAGAGTCACTGGGAACACCCTGCCCCAGCCCAGCTCCCTCCCTCCCAGACACCCACAGCTGGTCACACAAGGTTTGCTCTGGCTCCTTACGGGGCAGAGGCAGTGGCACCACTGGCCAGGCAGAAAGGAGGGAAAAGCAGTCCTTGTCCAGGAGAAGCAGAGGCTGTGCAGAACTGGAACTGGAGAGCACAGGAGTGAAGAAAGACAGCATGCAGAGGGAATGGGCCCCGCTATCCAGGGCAATCTATGCCACACACAAAACTACTTACTGCAGATACTGCCACTGCCTGGAAATTTTACTGCTGTTCACCAGGGAAACATTGATCATCATGATGTTCATGGAAACTGAGTCTACCTAACTGGGCTTTAAGTCAGCTTCTGTGACAGCACTGAAGGTATCTATTGCCAGGAACACCTATTTTGTTCAACACCTGCAGTAAAATAAACATTTGAGCCTTTGAAAGCTGTTTATCACTAATCATGTTCTGGCTGAGATAGTGCTTTCCCTTTGCACCCTGCTAACAATAGTTCTGCAGAAACAGAGCAATCTTTGAACCGGTGTCAATTTCCACAAGCTCTACAATGTAATTTGGGGATTTTTTTCCAGAATAAGGGAGAAAAGTCTATTACTGTAATTGTATTCTTATATGTTAGAGATAGGAGTTTAACAACAAGAACAAAAAAACTATTTCAAATCTAAATACATTGCACAAAGCATTTTTCTCAATATGCTAAATGAGTTATGTTGCTTTGTTGACAAACTTCAAGCTAATAATTATAACTTATTATTATAAGCTAATAATTATATATAATTATGATGATTACAAAGCCAATACAGGATTGTAAAACTCACTGAAGAACTACAGGTTCACGCACAAAGACAATTAAGTACTCATGCCACTGCTGAGAACAAAGAGGAGCTATGATGATGTGCTCCCACAGAATGCTAGCAAGATAAATGAAACAGAGCTAATTAACTAGATAGGGTTTAGCAAGAGTACTCACACAGACATAACCCAGGACAACTAGGAACACCAAAAGAAAGTGTAATTTGAAGATTGACTATTTTCTCAGATACTAAATCAACTAATTTAGCAGAGGGAATTAACTTGAACAAGAGGTCCTATGGCTTTCCTAGCAACAAATACCTTCTAGAGGTGTTAATTAAATGAATAAAGCCTGAATCTTAGGCTGCACGTGGACTTTTACATCATCAAGTCTGAACTCCGGGCCATCAGAGACACTTAATTTTCATCTTGTATTGATTTCAGAAATGTGTACATGCTAAAGGATACCAGATGTCAGGAAGGTATCCATTCCTGATCAGCAAATACCAACAATGAAGGTATCATTACTTCCCTTAGGAATATTTGCCACTGAGGAGCCACTGCTAAAACATCTTCCATCTTTTATCACAGGTTTAGTTCATTGCCTGCATTAATTTTTTTTAAATATACATTCCAGTACCACGCTGTTCATTTTTCATGAAAAGGTACTTAAAGAGTTCATTAAATCGCTATTTTCCTTTTTCCTTTATTGTTAGTATTTTGTGAGAAGAATGAGTGGGCTCATTCTTAGAAACTTCCCAACTTTTTAATAACCACTTTAAAGCATGGACCACCACACTGAACATAGTATTCCAGCTCTGGTCTCACCTCTGTCTAACACAGAAGACTGGCACACTACTTTTACTCTTTACTCACTGTTTCCATGCATTGCTTTCCTTAGAGTTCATGAAAAGTCTTGGTGCTACAATCCACAAGCACTGCAGGGAAGTTTGGCCCTCGTCGCTTATTTTTTTTCAGGCATGCATTTACAGAAAACATTTGTAGGAGAACAGCTTGCCAAGCAATCAAGGTATGGTTACATGACTTTTCTGTCCTTATCAGGACTTCGTCTGCATCATCCACATGTTCTTTCATGAGCAACTTCATGGTGGTGAAATTACCAAATGTTAAATTTTCCACTGATCTCTCTCAAACCTGCATTGAAACACTCACCAATTCATGGCAGCTGTTGACTGGCAAATAATATTTAATATCCATCAACCAGCCAACTCTTGAACAATTTAATTGTGTCTTATTGATAGTGGAGAGAGAGAATTTTATCATCGTGCCTTACCAAATGCCTTAGCAAAGTTCATTAAATTCAAGTCATTTTTATCAGACATGAAATTTCATCTCAGGATAAAACCAGATTGGTCTGACAAGATCTACTTTCTATAAAAACATTCTGAACAGCTTTATATGTAGGTTAAATACATGTTATTGTTCCTGTGTTACAGTTCTCCTCTTCCTTAAAAGCCACAGGAAAAAACTTACAAACACAGCCTAAAATGTCAATGGTTATATTACAGAGGTTGGTGAAGGTTTCTAGTACAAAGATCAGAAAATTTATTTTTAGTATTTCTATTATGTAATTTTAAACTAGTTATAATTCACTAATAAAAAAGGCAACCCAGTATAATTTTTGACAATTTACAATGTTAAGCCTATTTTGTACTTGGTCCCCAGATTTCACTGTAAACTGAATGATGATAAATGTAGTCTACTCTAAAATTCTTGAAAATTTAAATAATTTCTAGTGAGAGATAGTAGCAATTTCCAATTTTGACAAAAGCAAAACATTTAGTTGATCCTTTGCTCTTCCCCTTTTCGTTTTCTTTTAAGAATTTGACTTGAACTTCCCAGGCAGCTCATTTCCTGTGACAGCACTGCAAGCTCTGCATCTTCTAAGGACGTACCTTGATGACAGCAATTTCTATACTGCAGTGTTACATAAAAATCATTAAGTACTCAAAAATATGACTGCTACTGCTAAGATACCCAGTGAGCTTAGCATTGTGTTTTAAGTTTCCACACTTTCAGCATTTTTTTGGGGAGGCTGAAGTTTCTACTTTGGGGTGGAGAGGGGTGGTGTGTTTGGGAGTTTTTGCCTTTTTTTTTAAGGTGATTTTGAGTTTAAAAGTTATTAGGAGTTATCATTCTCCTAATACAGAATAAGTGACCCTCGGTTTGGATCATTAATTAACAAGACAAATCCACATGTAGTGGGCCATACCAGAGCACTGGAAAGTATTTGCTAAGTCAGGTGTCCCTGGTAGTGCTGCCCTCATTTTGGCAGGAGTTTGGAGGACTCCGTGACCTCAGTCCCTGGTGGATATGCCAAGGAATGCCTTGCCTGCGAGTCTTAATGGTGACACCCTGGACAAGCATTAATTGCAGCTCCCCACAAACAACTCAGCCCTTAGACCACACAAAACTGACACAACCTCAGTCTGAAGCACAAATCAAAGTAATGTATATTGTATTCAGATTTTCACTTCCAACAACCTCATAGGACTTTTGCAGTTCACACATAGAGAGTCTCATCCACTGCTTTAGCCTCTATAGAAAGCTGGAGGCATGTCAGAGCTGGAGCTGCTCAAAGCTGTTCCACTTGATTGCATCAAGATTTTCGTTCTTCCCTTGATCCTCTGTTGCCTACCCTGCAATGCTCAGGTTGTTACTGAGTTATCTCTGGCCACACCATTGCAGAAGATCAGTTATTGATAGGACCTGGCTATCCATGCTCCTCTCACAGGTTTAGAAGTCATAGGCAGGTCCCAGTCATTTTGGGAAACCAAAGCAAATAAAGCAACTAACATAAATCCTGAGAGCTGAAGCCCCAGAGAAGAAGGGACCATGCTTCACTTCCCTTCCACAGCAGACTGCAGAGAGATCCAAAGTGCTGCACTGCTCAAAACAGGTCCCCTCTACTAACAAAGTTCTGTCCAACTCCAAGGTGTCAAGTGTCTTCAAGTGACCAAATTCCTTCTTATGCTCTCTCATAGGAAAAACAGATCAATAGGTTTAGCTATCTAAATGTTGTCACTCAATCCAGCAGCAGCTGCCAAGCAACAATTTGACCATACGTCCAAAAAAAAAGAAGGAAAAAAAAAAGTGACTACAGTGAAATCTGAGGGGCAAACGGTTTTGGTATCCACTCTGGATTAGGAGTTAGCACAGGACTCGTCCAAGATGGAAAAGAAAAACAGTGATCTCAAATGTTTCTTAACCAAATCATGTTCATAGAATAGCTACAGCTGCTCATGCTCAATATTGCTGGCTTTTGTATTACGAGCAGCTCATGACTGAAATCCCCATAAGTGACCTCTCTCTCTGTAATAAAACAGAATGTATTATCTTCTCCAAAACAGAAATTTGTAAATGTACTTCAAGGGGAAGATGAGCCTTTCTGGCAGTTTGCTGGAAAATTACTTGTTTCTTTGGAGAAGCAGGTTGATGATGACATTTTGAAAGATATTTTGCTCAGACAGCTCGCAAAGAGCAACTCCAATCCTGCATGCAGGAGTTGCATGCAGCTCATTCAAGCTGTACTGTACTTTTCCCCACCTCTATCACTGTCTGTATTTGTGTTGGGCAGCACCAGTGTGTGTGTGCAGTGTACTGGCAATAAACAGAAGGGAATGATGCCAGCCACAGAAGTCACTTGTCACATTCGCAAAAATCTGTCTTGTTCCCACCCATGTCCTGCCCCATGTCTCTCCAGCTTTGTCCATCACATCTCACTATCCCCACTCACAGTTTGCCAGCACTCACAGGAAAGCCTCTCAAGAAAGCCTCAGGCCCTCTCAAGACAATTGTCTTGCTCCAGGCTAGCGCGGGGGCAGGAGCAGGGAGAGGAGCCATCCTGGCTGGAGATCTAGCATTTGCTTTTCCTATTTCTGATTTATATTTGTTAAGCTGCTCTGCTGATCAAAAGGCAGTTTCATCTCTTAATATGTATCCTCTCTTCTGTTATTTTGATCTGCCACTGTTCATAAACAAAGTATTCTGGTTTACTTATTCTAATATTAGTTTAAAATTCTGAATAGACACCTCATATTTCTTTCCATGTTTGCTAACCTATTTTTTTCTTCGATCTGTGCCATAATTAATTATCCTCAATTGTTCTTTGCACTAGAATTTGCATACTTCTTAGGGAGGAATTATTTTGTGAGGGCTTTCTAGCAGGTCTTTCTCTGTATTAAAATATCCTTACCACAGCAAAGATCTGGCTTGCCAGAAGGCTGCTTTCTTTGGATTGCAGCAGAACCTATTCCTGGGCAATGTGTCTTAACATCTTCAATACGGAGCCCTCCCCTTCTTAATGTGCTTTCTTCACAAGAAAGAAGAAACACTTTCTTCTATTAGAGAGTGCCAACTTCATCCAGCTAGCTAATTGTGTCTATAACATGGGTTACACATTGGAAAAAGCTGCTGGAGAATCTGAACACAATATTTGGACCAGACAATAGTAGAGATTTTCAGAGGATGTGTTAAACTAAACAGACTTTGTATTAGCAAGACTTGACAAAGATTGTGCTCTCAGCAGCTCAGCTCAGCACAAGGAGATGGAAGGACTGCTTGTTTTAAGCCAGTCCCAGCACCTTTTACTCATTACCAATCTGGCCAGAAGTACAACATGCTACTGAGTAGAATACACTTCTGCAAAATGCTAAACACACAATCACACAGAAAAGCAATGCTGTATTTCCATGACTACACTGGATGTCATGCAGGTGCTGTCAACTTGCTCAAGGGTTTCACCAGCACAGGTCATGTTGGTATCCTGCTTTTACATTCTGTAGAGACACACATATCCCTGATGACAAGTTCTGTTTATACACTCATACTGGGCCAAGAGCACAGCACTCCCATCTATCCTCACTACTGTACCAAGCAGTCTTCAGAAAGCTTTTTCAGAATTCTTGTTTTCCTTGGAGCTACTGTTCCCTTCTGACATGACACCAATCTCCTTTTTATTCTTTATACCACAGTCTTCTGATAAAGGAAGAGAGATTCTATTGTCTTTATACAGATTTTCTTTTCTAAAACATATAGTGAATTATCACTTTTGTTCCTATTTTTTTTAGAATCTTTACAAAAACAAGCAAGCATCAGAATAAAATGATGAAGGTTCCTCCAAGGAACCTTGAAGGAACTTGTTCCAAGTTCCTCCAAGGAACTTGAAGGTTCCTCAAAGTCTTCTTCCACGTTTGTTGCTTATCCTTCAACTAAATTCTGCAAGAAAAGATGTTCTTTACAGGATTTTTCTCATAAGGGATCATATTTTCCTTTCAAGTTGTACCTTTAGAACTGTGAGAGCATCCTTTGGCTCGTGGCAATGCAGAAACTGGAGAGTTCTCAAAAACTGTCTCCAGAGATCTGTGAACAATTTTAACTACTATTGTGCTGCTATATCTGCTATACATGCTATATCTCATCTGACTTCCTGAAAACAATGCCGAATAATTATTTTTCTATTTGAACATAGTTTTGGTGCCTTGGCTTTAGCTCTTCATCTGCATCACCAGAGGCCCATAGCAAGACTATTACTCCAGCTGTTACTCAAAGTTCTAGAAGCCATTTTCTTGCCTTGTTTTCACTGCAGTATTTTAGTTTGTGCAGAATTATGCCCATTTGTTAGGAAATTCTTATTCACATTATTCTCTGGTTACCCTCTACTTCCACCATCCTCCTGGTCCAAGGTTCTCCTGTTACAGGGCAGAGACACTACAACCACTGCTATCCTCAGGAGCTGTCTTAGTGCAGATACATTTTACCTGAATTTATTTATTGATGAAAGGTGCCTGAAAGCTTTCACTTTATTTGAATCAGACCTTCTCTGTTCTCCTCTGTGACTGAAGTAATTCACTTGATAAAAAACAATTTGTACTTACACTTCACTGCATTTAATTTTTAAGGTTTATTCTCCCTGCACCCCGCAAACGATTAGATTTGTGGTGCCACTGGTATTAAACTGTCATTAGCAAGGGGTGTAACCGCTGCCAGTCCTCATTCTTCACACATCTGCTTTCTGGAATACTTCTCTGCCAGATGGTGATGCCAAGGACAATCTCATGAAATAATCTTCCACACAGACTGCAGAAACCCCTGCTAACTTGCCTGTGCTTCTAAATTAGTTCCCTCTGCCAGTACCAGGGTTCAAGTGTTTTATACAAAAGCTGCACTTCAAGTGAAGAGCTTCAAAATTATCTCACCTGAAGCAGCTGGCACCAGAGACATTCTAAGGCTTTAAGGGTCTGTGCACAGCCAGGTCACAACAGTGTTCATCCTTTCTAATGCAATAATTTATCTTACTCACACCAATGGTATCACTAGTTCTGTAATCACGTTAAATGTCCCATATGCAGAAGTTCCTCCTCTGCAGGAAAAGGAACCCTATTGCCAAGATACAGGCAGAGCAGTTTTGGAAGGTCCTGAGAAATTTCTATGCCTTAAAACATGCCAGGAAACCCTTTTAAGTTTTCTGAGGTCAAATTTCTTTTATGAATCCCATGTTCAGTCAGGTTTTCACTCTAGCTTAATATTTTGGAAGTTTTTGTTGGGTTTGGTGCCATATTTATTACACAGAAATTTATATGCTTTTTATCTTCCTTTTTCTTCTGGATGTATTTAATGTAGTATTTTCTAATTATAAAAATGGATGTCTTTTACATGCTCCTAGTTTCCTTGGTATGGAGGACATCGTGTTTGATTTCTTCTATTTTGCCTTACGAATTCTATCTTCTCATGTTCTAAAGTGAGATACATTTCACTAAGTTTTAGATACTTAATTATTAGGCATCTAAGTCTAATTTAATTCTTTATACTGTTTTACAGTCAATAAAGGGAAAGAAACTCATCCTATCTCAAGCCATTCCAATTAGTCTTATCCTGCAGTGCTGGAGTTAAAGGTCTTGGATTTGGCCATTTCTCTTTGCTGATGAAAAAGTAAGACTGGCAGGTTAGATGTCTGCCTGATGTCCTGCTGTAAGGTGTCTGAAAACAGGGGATACCAATGATGTCAACTTAAAATCACACACATTTGTCAGAAAAGTCCCATGCATGTCCTGAACTCTAATGTGATTAGTGCAACAGTCTTTTCTATTCACTGTGTGTAGCTGACTCATGCATCGCTGGTGGTGCTGTTGAGTTGGTTGTAAGTTTTTTAGTATTTTTTCATTTGTTTGGGCTTTTGATTTTGGTGGTGGTTGTTTTGCTTGGGAAGGGTTGGGAGGCTATTTTGAGGGGTGGTTGCTGGTCTCTTGTCAGATGAAGAGTGATTTTCTTGTTACTATACAACTGATGGCACACAAGGTTTTTCTTCTACTCTTATCTGCCTCACACTCTGCATCTTCCAAACCTCTTTCTAATGTTAATTTGTCTCTTCATATATTCTTTTTTAATCTTATATGAGTATTCTTACATCCTTTGCATGTTCTACCCTCCTATTTTCAAGAGTAGCTGCATTAGCACTTATCAGTTATATAAGCAGATTTCCATTTAGGTCTCTGATTTTTACTTACATGGAGGCGTTATATTCGGGATATAATAGACTTCAAATAACTTGAGTAAGATGTCTCCATTTTCTGCTCTGCCTCAGGGAGATATCAACTAAGACTCTGGTCTGCAAATACCCCAGACATTTTATTCAGCACATATAAGAGAACAAGCCACTTCTCAGTCTGCAGCTACTTCTATATAAAAAGATGTGACTAAGATCAGTTCCACTAACTTCCTCCATTTTGCCCACATTTCTGCAATGCTTCCAGTTTCAAAGTTGAAAGCAGCAAATTTTTAGCTCTATTCTTCAAAAAAGCCCAAGTTAATTCTTAAGGTCTGACACTACATCTGGATCTTGAATTTAAGTCAGAGAGACTTTTCTGTAAAATACACATTAAACCAGATTTTATTAATACTGATTTTCATTGCTCTCCCTTCTTTCAGACATGAGAAAGACAAAGACAGAAAAAATTAATCTTTAGAAAAAGGAGACCTGATAATTTGACTTTGGAGAGCTACAGTATTATTCCTTTTATTCTCAATTGTTTAGTATTTTAAGTTACAATAGTAGCAGGACTTTCTAATTTTTTTAAACTGCTCCTTGCAAAGACTAAAAAAAGTCACAAAAAACTAGAACAGAATTTGCTAGTAACAGCTATAAGTTAAAATTAAAACATAACTTATACCAGATATAGTGATTTTTCCTCAGCTTTCTCCACAGTGCAGATTAACTTATCTTTACATGTTAAATCACTGCAGATCTCACAGGCTTTTCAAACACACATCTCTTATTCTAACAACTAAATATAACAATAGCCAATTAAATCTAACAAACATTGCCCAATTTTTCAACCTGTCTGTACTGATAACTCCCCATCCTCCACAAATTCCATGGTAAATGAGAGCGTGTACAGCATCCTCTCTTGCAAGAGCCAGGAGGAGAGCTCCCCCAAGACACCCCTCCTCCTTTGGGGCATTTTAATCTGCTGTACATGCACTTCAGAGCGGCGACGTCTCTGTGCCTCCCCAGATCAGTCATGCACACCAGCTGTGCTCTACAGCACCCAAATAATCTCAGTCAGCTGAGATTACCAGGAGTCAGCCACGTGCACAACTCGGCCAGAGAAAAGTTTCATGGTTTGCCTGCTCCCACTCAAACACTACCAAAATGGAAATGTTTGCTCTTTAGGCTGACATGTAACTTATGCCAAATCATCCTTTAACAAAATAACACACACAAACCAAACTCTAACAAGGACCAAAATGTGAGTTCTCGTTATTATTGAAAACAGATTGAAAAAATAGAAGTGAACCTTTACTTTCATACCTTTCTTAATTATATTTCTTCATAAACACAACAAAAAGCAATATCAAAAACTCATAAGTAATGTACAAATTGGGACTCCAAAATTTTCACAAAAAGAACACTAAAGCAAAAGGCTGCAAAGCTCAAGAAATCTTAAAAGCATTGCACGAAGGATGGATTTGGGAAGTGGTGACATTAACTTCTAGACATTCATGCCTGCAGCAGAAATATAGCACCTAGCAGTAGAATAGCAAACAACATATGTAACAAATGTGCACTTATACCAGTCTGAGATAAGAAAACATCCTCTGAAAAATTGTTCTATGTAATTTTGATTAGTATCACAAGAATTCCTATACTTTGGGGCTTTTTAATAGTAAATATAATGTGAGCATATTTTGCTTTGAGGAGGATGGGATTGCCTTCAGTTACAGAGCCCTCACTACGTGATGAGGCAAAGGACAAACCACCTTTGAGCCCAAATGCAGGGCTTCAGAGAGCTGCCACGTGTACTTCCACCCGGGACCACATCTGCTGCTTTGTTGAGGGGGTGGGTGGGGTTCTTGGGTTTGAATTTTTTTTGTTGTTGTGGTTGATTTATGGGGGGAGGGGGGCTCCCCCACCCCAGCAAGTTATTTCTCTCTTACTATGACATTTTTCATAGCAGAGACACAGTTGGACTAGGATTCTGCCCCTCCAACAAAAGGAAAGTGAACTTTGAAGTCCAAGTCCCAACAGCTGCAACATTTCTGCCAGAATATCTTTTCCTATCTGAATATGAACATTTGAACAGTCTTAAAGGCACAGAACTCGATATCCAGCATAAACAGAACAGACGACTGGGGGTACAAGCATCATAAAGTCCCCCTAGGACAACATGCTAATGCTATTCTATCAAAAAGAGTGATTTTTGCCAACATCCTCAAAATTTGGCAGAACATGTCAATTAAACCAAGTGTGGTCACAGCAATTTTTAGGTTCTGATTTTTCTTCCTAATATTAAGTCAAAACTTCTTTTTGCATCTTCAATGTTTCTGTATGATGGAAAACCTAAACATTCTGCAATATGCCTAACAGCAGTAGTTTCTCCTCAGATTTACCTGAGACTTCTCAGTTAAAAATGTTCTTTCAGGTTACATATATCTTTGTTAGGCAGGAGCCATACAGGAGGAAGACTTCCATAATAGATGTTTATTTCAGACAATGTTAAAAAAAAAAAAAATCACAATTCCATTGTTTGATTCCTGATAAATCCTCAAGAGTTTCTTTCCAAATACATTGCACTTAGAGCAAAGAGGACATCAGATCAGCCCAACCCAGAATAGACAGAAGCTGAACCAGGACTGAGGAAAGAGATTTGAGCCTGGTGTCAGTGAGACACAAAGGGAGAAGAACTGTGCCTGGCAAAACTTAAACTGCCTGGGCAAAGGGATGGTCCAACAGCAATGAGGCAAACCAGGGTAAATGTTTCTGGGTACGTTGCAGTGATTGAAGGACATGGACCATGCTATGCAAGCAAAGCCAGTTTATTACACTAATCACCAGTATTTATAGTTCTCTAATGTCTGTACAAAATTTTCTACTTGCACCCCTTTGCCTCTGTTCCCTCAGCAACACAAGTTTTTCGGTTATCAAGTCCCTGTTATGTTCTTTTGCGCCAGCAATGTCCTCGTTGCAGCTTTTCTCAGAGTGGTCAGAGTGACTAGACATGATGTCTTCCCTCCTGTTCTTGCCCTGAGTTTCCCTCTCCCACAGCCTCCCCTGTACCAGAGCCAGGAGATCTGTGGCACTACCCAGCCCAGCTTCTGTAGCTGTCTGATCTTCCACAGTATGGGAACTGAGAGCAGGAGCTGGGAGATCAATGGGAAAATGGGAATTTGATTATAAAAGCAGAGCATGGTAACATTGCTGCATTATACATGGATAAAATTCTATGCATGTGCCTATACTGGCATCCTTAATCCAGTTTCACACCTCAGAAGTTGCCACCTTTCCAATACTAATAACATTCTTTAACACAGGCTGCTGTATGGCACGGACGTGGGCTGTGCTGCCCAGGAAGGGCTGAAGTGCAAAGCAGTGCTGCCCTGCTGTCTTCTCTCTATCCCTGAACTGGGCAGGCATGAATTTGGTCTGACTGTAATTTCCCAGTTATGCCAAGAGGTTTGCACTTAGTTTCTTCCAATTTTTAAAGCAGCCTTAGTGCAACATCTACCTTTTTCTATTACACTATTTAAATTACATCTCCCTGGAGATGCAACCAGAGCAGCTGGAGTGTGATAAGGCTTCTTGCCAGCCTTGAAATGCTGTAGGACCCACATCTGATTTGCTTTTGAAATGCCAGCACTGCACATGGATTTTTCTTACTCTTTTATGCTGCCCTAAACGATGTGATTATGTCTGTAATACTATAAAGCAACTGTGTCAACAATAAAGAGGAAACATTTATGGCATAGGTTATTAAAACAATGAAAAATAGGCCGGTGCAATTTAAGTTCCTTGAGTGGGCTGAATAATAACTAGTTAAATAAGGAACAAAGATAAATAATTTATTACAGAATCTACACAACAAGCACAAGAAAATTGCATTCACTTTAAAATGCATCTCAAGAGGCTTCCAGAGCAGAAGCATGGACAACACACAATGAATGTGACAGAGCAAATGCAAAATGAAGGGGATTTAGAGAACCTGTTGCAAAATGGAGTAATCACTCAACTTCAGAATACCCACATACATAAACGCCAGCCAGTTAAACACACCAGACAAAAGTTTATGCTAAAAGTAGTAGTGGCTCAAGGGACTGGAGATTACTGTGGTGGCTGGGTAGATTGTCTGCTTCAGCACACAGCCTCTACTACTGTGTGTAGTCAAAGCTCTGTGCAAGCGTGGGCAAATACAGGACTCATTTTTACAGAGTGGGACGAAAAATCATTAGGAAATTAGAAGGCTGCTTACAAGTAAGGCCTAGCTCAGACATCATCAGATTAAGAAAGGTAGAGTAACACTCATCTTCAATTACTTATTCTGGAAGAAAATGAAAGAACAGAGCAGAGAGAACTCAGTATAATCAAATGCAACTTCCCTTACAAGCCTCTATTTTTCACACTCAGTCTGACAACTCAGTTCAAACAATTCAAGTTGTTTGTAATAACAAAGCAAATATTTCTGAAGATTAAAACCCTAGAATTAGGCCTGTATTTCCATTTTTGGCCTTTTAATTAGGTTTTTCTGAAGTGCTGAAAACAGATCAGCTCTAATTAATGGCTTTCATACTTTGCTTTTTAATAATAGCTCTTAACAGCCTGGCAGTTTGGAGGTTTCAGATAAAATTGGGAATGGATCAGAAAAGATTGTTTGGCTTGATTTTACTCTTAACAGAAATGAGACAAACCTAAACGTTCCCTACACATTTAGATCTCATGAGATTCTCACCTTGATCATGGTTCTGATAAGAATTTATATTAAGATCGCACCATCTTTTCTGAAGTAGATTCAATTTTCCACACAAACTCAGTATACGACCTTGGATGAAGCAATCACCCAATCTTCTGACAGATGCAGCTTAACTTTTAAAAATAAATACAAAATGTGCACTTACAAACACCACTATAGAACAATTTCCATGTCCGTAGTGTATAGGACACAGCAAATCATTTAGCCTTTCAATTTTTAACTGAGACCTGAAGAATATTTTACATTTTTTCAGGGTAAAGAATTTGTACCTTGTGTGTAAAGCAGCGATACCATAAACAGCCAACAATGAAAGAAAAGGAGGCACTGGTGTGGATAGGCCCAAGACTCAGTGTTCCTTCCTCAGTATTTCTACAATATTCATGTAGAACCTGAATCACCACTGCTACATTTGTTCCTTTCTTGTTTAAGGAGGCAGGGAGAAAGACTGGGGAAGACGGCACAAGCAAGAAGGCAACAGAAAGGAGCAGGAGAGAGAAAATGGGATGACAAATTAATAAAGTAAATTTTCCCTAGCAGCAAAAACAGCTGACAGATCTGCTTCCCAGAGAACACTAAAAGTTACTTTGTGAGTAGAAGTGGCAGAGAAGATAAGTCAACTTGAAGGACTCACGGGAGCGCTGTTATTGACAGATATGCAGATGATGTAATTGCTCAAGATGAGGAGGTTTTTCTTTTATCTCAATAAGTACTTCTGGATGAAAAGATTGGAAAGGCCAGTATGAGATAACAGCATAAAAATTGTTCCTAACTTACGTAATTTTATATAAAGAAGAGTTGATGTATCAAGTGGAAAAGAAACTCATTGAATGCTGAAGTTTAAGTATTACAGAGAACAACTCACAGACTCACAGTGAAAAAGGAACAATATTTGATGAAATACACTTCATCTGTTGAAGAAATGCATTGATTTTCCAAAAGGCTAAATACATGTGTTTAAGAAAACATTCACTACTGTTCTTATATAAATTAGCTGATAGAATGGCATCTTAGATTGCCCTGTTTACTCTTCTACATCTTGCTCCAAGGGTGATTTCTTATGCAATTTGATCAGGAGACAATCTAGTACACAATTCCTGTGTTTCAGTTGCTGCTGCATTGTGTACCCCATGACATTCCCTTCAGCCATTCTGGTATCCCTTCAAGATAGGTTTTGAGCATCAAATGGTTTGGGCTTTGTGGGAATTTTTA
>WAAE01015476.1:0-35334 GCA_013400495.1 Nicator chloris
TTTTTTTTATATAGTTGAATCAGCATCTGTTAAGTACAGGAAAGATCATAGAAAGTAAGACTGGACAAGAACACAAGTAGCTCTTCTATGAGAACCAGCACTTGGCACTGAGCTTCTGGAGAAGCATGAACTTGTCACAAGCTGTCTGGAGACCAGTACTCTCTCCTACAAAGTTATGGCCACATGTGTGCAGCAGTACACATTTCACTTCAGCACGTCAATGCTTTTGAAACTCTTAGTCGAAACAAGTAAAGAAGGACATATCTGGACTTCCAAATGCACCTGGCTTCATCATGTGTGTCATTCCCATTGAACTCTATCAACTGAGTGTCCGGCTGCTTGGGCCTTTCGAAAAATAACTCACCGCACCACTTTCAATCTCTCTGTGTCCAAAAGTAATTGGCAATTTATCCATAATCAACTCTGTAGGCCAGAGTACATGCTTCTACATGAGAATTACAAACTTTAATTAAATAAAACCGAAACTTATTTGGTGACCTCAAATGTGATATTTCAGAGAAGAAAAATAGGTTAAATATATCAGACAATAAAGCATCAGTGCAGAAGATAAGCTACATCTTTTTGGAAGTGTCTTTATAAATAATAAACTTAATTGGTAGGAGCAAGAAAGGATTTGTCAAATGGTGAGGTTTTGGCCAAGAGTTAAGAATTTTTATAACAGAAAACTGGGTTTAGCGCATTCAGTAACTTCTAAAAAAATTGTGCAGCCTTTGTGACACATTGAATCTGCTTAAGTAAGGCTTTAGACTAGTTTCAAATTGCTTTGGTTTGAAAATTGTTAATTTAGATATGAAAAATGTTCCAACATTTGATACATATCATTACCAATATAATCTGTGACAAAAGGGGTTTTTTATGTGTTCACATTTCACACAACTTTTTTGTGATCTTTTGCTGTTCTGTGATGTACTTGCTGCTTCTGGGACTCAAACCGCTACACAAACTCATATTTCGCTTGATCTCAGTCATGGTTTTAGCAGTCCTGTCTCCCAGAACGATGCTTACTACATTCATGGTGTTTACTTCCATGCTGTGTTACTTCACAGCTCCTGGATTGGTGTGTGATTCACTGGTGAGAGATTCTGATCCTGGTTTCAAGCCTGGCTGCTGCACTCACAAGAGTTAATCTGCAGAGCTCCCCTGCCAGCCAGCTTCAGCCACTCTACAGTGATCCTGCGTGTTAAATACATTCAGCACAAGAAATGAGCCCCTATTGCTATGACAGCTCCACGATTTCCTGACATCTTCACAATTCAGAAAATCCACTCCATATTCAAGTTACTGCAAGTTTATTGACCGAAATTGTGTAACGCTATCAGATAGCAATTTTTGGCTGTGGTGCATGCACTGACTGGTGTAACTCAGATTTCTCCAAATGTCAGATTGATTTATGATAGCCTGCTATCTCCCTTAATCTTTTTTTCTGATTTTTTTTCCATCAGCAGACAGCCTCTTGGTATTGGAGGAATAAATATTAGTGGAATATAAGCTTGGAGATCTATGAGGTTTATGATGTCATTAGTTTAAGATGAGAGATTAAATCACTAGATATTCTGGAGTCCTACAATGACTAGTTATTACATCCACAAAAAGGTTTTCAAGCCATGCCAGACTGACTTTGGGTTTTTTCCTTTTTAAAAGGTTACTTATATCTGACCAGTCTTGTTTTAGTGGGCTAAACAACAAAGGATCTCTAAGTAATGCTTTCCTTGTGTAACTTCACAGGTAGCTTGTGTATCTGTCCTCGATGTTTTCTTCCTCAAGATCATGTATATTCTTTGTGAACCAAGAGGTATTTTTATTAATAGGCACAGTCAAAGGTACAGATCACACCAAAGAGAAAAAGTCGAGGTACAGAATGAATTCATTACTTGATCAGTTGCTATTCCCTACAGGCTTTCTAAACAGGAAAAGATTCCTTTGGTTCATGATCCATTCAGACTTTGAATTCTGCACAGAATGATGGTTTAGGGTGGTTTCCTGATGTGCACACAGTGCTCTCAGATGTCAAGGATTTTGGCAGGAAGTGCAAACTCTAATCTGTACAATATACAGTACGTGGGAAAAATTATGACTCCTGACAATTTGAAATTCTGCCAATGCTGTAGAAATTTTTATAAGGGCACTAAAAGATACCTTTCTAACTCAAAGACACTTTCCTGCCAAGCTCCCAAAATATGCTGCTAATCATGATGGAAGTGGAGCTGTTAAAAGTTATAACCGTTTTATTTTATTACAGAAAGCACTAGACAAACTGCGTTAGAGGCTGCTACTCCTTCTATCATAATGCCTGTATGGTAATGAAATAATTATGTCAAACGATTACTTTAAAAAATATTCTTGCCAATTTTGACTATATGTTTCTAAAAAGCAATCAGTACTGAAGACTGAAAATGCAGTGCTAACATTTTGATAAGTGAGTTACCAAAGACTTACAAGCTTCTGACAGGCTGGAATTTTTCTTTATCTGGGAAAAAAAAAGGGTCATCCTCTTTGTAGCCACTATTTAAGTACTGGAATGCTGTGATGAGATCCCTCCAAGCCCTCTTGTCTCCAGGGAGTGACTAACTCCAGTGTTTCCTGAGAGGTCAGGTTCTCCAATCCTTTGGTCGTCTTTCTGGCCCTCCTTCAGACCCTCTCCTGTCAGTCCCTGTGTGTCTTGAACTGTGGGGACCAGAACTGAACACAGTATTCCAGGCATAGCCTGAGGTGTGCTGCATAACCGATTGTGTGAATTTTACAGGTTGGAATGACCCTTATTAATGAAAACCTTTATTGTTGTGACTTCAATCCCTAATTATAATTATATAAAAACTAGGGAAAATGCAAACAATTGCTCCTTTAAATTGGTGGATTTTATGCTCAAGTAAAGAGCTTTGGGAAGACAGGCTATGCTTCAAAGGAAACAGCAAACCATGCCATTTGTAAGACACAAATCCTGCAGTTTATATAAAAATTTACTGAGAGAAAATGTTCACAGAATTGAGAGTTGCAGATTTGGATCAATGCACAACATAAGCAAAACTACCTTGGGAACAGAAAAGATAGATAGGAAGAGATTGCTGCTTTGTCCCTTTTGGAGTATGAAGTGTTAAAACCATCAGACTTTCTACATAGAGACATCAGAAATTACACAGTTGTAACAGTAGCAAAGGGACTGATGTTTTTAGGAGAAAGAGTTATTAGCCATGTTTTTCCTATAACTGTAGAGAAGAAGCTTTCAGTCAAAATAACTATTGCAAATGCGGTTGAAGACAAACTGATAAACTGCTTTTAGCAGATTTATTTGCAAGAAAAAGAAAATGGAGTTTTAGATATTAACAATGGAGACCTACTAAAGCTTCCACAAAATTACAGTATCCAAAATATTAAAGATTAGCAGTAGCATTTTCTTCTTTTCTTTGATGCACAATATCTGTCTTTTTTACCCAGTGTTCAGAAACAAACCTTCTGGTGTAAAGAATTCATTACCATCTTACCATTTTTAAAGCTTTCAAACCCAGTAACTTTTAAAGCTGCTTTTCTGGTTTTGCTCGCTACTTATCTATTTTCAAGGAAGATGGTAGAGTTGTTTAAACTCTCCTCTCGTCAGTTCCTAATGACAAGCTTTTGCATTGTTAATATGTTTGCATACATATTCTTCAAAAATTATTATTTTTCCACAAAAAGGACCCTAAATATAAAAATATTGTGTCCAGAGGCTGTAAATTTAGTTTTTGAAAATAATGTTCAAAACATCTGCGGAGAGATACGAGGAAGAGAGAGAGCTTAAAATACTGTATTCTGAAAATTAAAAGACCTCGCCGGTAATGAACACTGACAGTAAACTGAATGATATTTGGCAGCTGCACTCTCAGCTGTCCATAATTAGAATGAATACTACACATATATGGAACAATAATTATTGAGACTCTGTCCCAACATTGTGCTTCAGCTTCAAATGAACAATATCTATCCTACATAGACTTGGAGGATATGCATTCAGGCACGAAATTATCACCATAGAAAAGTGAAAATTAACATCTTCAATTAAGAGTTGCTTCATGATTAACAATGTTATTTACAGTAGGATTTGGAAAGCTAGGGTATTCCATAAACAATATCCTACTCAAAATGGCCATTTGGTTGCCATTATTCTACTGGCAACAGAGTTTTCTTCGTCTTCCATTTGGTAACAACGTTGTGCATTACTTTATTTTAGTAAGTATGAGAAAGACTAATGTCCAGAACTTGCTGTTATGTGAGTTAGGCAACCCAACACATCAGGTGACTGAGTGGTTACCATGGAGCAAAAGTTAAGGACACATATGCCTGTTTACAAAAGACTTTTCAAAAGACTGTGGAACAAAATTGTGTAGGGCTTGTAGGGCCCAGGAAGTCTTCAGGAGGTGCCAGACTTCAGAAGTCAGGTTAATTTCAGATTCTTCACTTATTTATTTTATGTTAAGTAAATGGGCTGATCCATCTCTTTGACTACTCAGCAAGCTACAATTCTAGGACTACCACCATCACCCTTCCCTGCCCTAAGTTTGATTCTTGATTAAGGCACAAGAAAAACTGCTGCTGCCAGAAGGCACAAAGTCAACCCTAGGGCTTCCATTATTTTGGTGTTTGAACAAGTTTCCAGTAATAATGGCTCAGCGGTTAAACTCCTTGCAGCTCAAAAAGGTGACAGGAAGGCCTTAATTAGAATCAACTACTGACAACTTAACTGATACCTCTACATCTTCAACCAAATCATCCCAAGCAACATTTATATGTATACACACATGTATGTATGACTGCTTACTTACATATTTGTTCAAATTGCTTCAGCTCCCAAATCTACTGAACATAGCGTGTAGTGCCTGAAATGGGCAGTCCACAAAGAAGAGTTTAGTTTTAATCTTTGTGTGACCTTGTGGGAAGATGGAAGCTTGTTTTAATGACATAGATGTGACTGCATTACTATCTGGCACCAACCCTGAACTAATAAGCTCTTCAAGAAGTCTGGAGAGACAAGTTCCAACTTAGTGGATTGCTAATGTGGTCCCTGGCTTTTTGACTAGAGTAGCCTCACGTGCTGTTTACTCAGAAAGCAGACAGCCTGTTCGTACCTGCCGTCTGTACATCAAAACAACTCAGATAAGAAACACAGAATCACAGAATATCCCGGGCTGGCAGGGACCCATGAGGATCACCGAAGTCTGACCCAGACAAAGGACAACCCCAAGAATCACACCGCTTTGTATAAGGAGCATAAAGTAGGCATAATAGAAGACTGGAATATGCAGGTCACATGGCAAAGTGCTGAAAGAAATCTCTGCAGAAAATAATACAACAAACATTGCTCTATATGCAGTATTAGAACCCTCTGCATTTGCATCTTTGCTTCTTTCTATAGGAGCCTTCTCCGGCTTCTGACTACAGAACTAGAGATTGTGGAGGTTTTATCGTGAGTCCAGAAATACATGATAAAGTGTGAAATATCATCCAGAAATATCTGGTGTTCAACTTCAAGTTATTTGAAAAAGACTATTTTGAGTTTCCAGGCTCATGTTCGCAAAAAAACCTGAAAGCAGAGATTGCTGAATCATCTGATATCAGAAACCAAATTTTATTATTACTTTTATCTTAAAAGAGTGGAGACTCTGAGTCACTCAGGCCTGTTTTCAGCATTAGGCTCACTGTTTTTTAACAATTATGATTAGTCATATTTGTCCTTCTCTTTTCCATGCTCATTTCTGAAATACTAAAGTGCATGTGAATCAAGTTTTGTTTCTTTCCCCTGGAACTGCAAGCATTAGAAATGTATTTTTAAAGACACTAACACTGATATTCATTTCTGAACACATTAAATAAGCAGTACCTTAGGGTTTTAAAGTAAACACCAGAAAACAGAGTTCCAGATGGAGCCATCGATTCACAACAGGTAGATATTAAGGTTTTTATACCAAACACACACATTAAATGTAGATTCTTACATGTCTCCATTGCTCTCTACGATTTAAGCTGTAACTGCTTAGGAGACAGAGCACACAGAATACCTGAAGGCTTTTCTAATCCACCAAATTTGAGTTGGCAGTGTGAGAAATGAGATAATGAAAAAACACCTTTCTCCTTTTTTCACAAATTACACTGTTAGTTAAAACATAGTGTCCCTGGAGGACAGGACTTCTCTCACTTCAGGTCTCAATTTTGCTCCATCCTTTCACCAACTTGTAAAAGCTAGTACAAGTTAATTCCTGGGCATTGGGTTGGTGGCTTCAGGTAAGCATCTAAAACACCCCTCGGTGAAAAATCAGACTTAATAGTGCTGCAGTAAATAAGCACACATTCCCATTCCATCTGGGACACCCACCCAGGACTGGCTTCAGCAGATGGTATAGGCAATGTTTGTCATGTATTTGTGCTGCCCAACACAAACATCTGATCTCTGCATTTGGTAAATGAAGCAGACTGCGTGCACCATCCTTTCTCGGGACACCACTTACCAGGGGATTATTTCCAGGAGGCTCAGAGACTACAACTGAATTGTGTAACTGCTACACCTTTTTTTTTTTTCCTTCCCTGGTAAAAACATTCCAGTGACATTTATTTTGTAGAAAATAAACTTTTCTCAGCTGTGGAGGAGGATGAAGAGATATGGTCATGGGGTCAATGATTATACATTACTCATTTTCTGGATGCTCACTTGCTACTTGATTTACAGACAGGCCAAAAACCTCACACAGAACCATTTACCGTCAGGGCAAATTTTTCCTTTTAAGAACTTAGTCTGAAAAAGATTACAGACTTGGTGCCTAGACTATTTTGCAGTGAGGGTAAAAATACTTTTTCTGATTGTTACCAATGCAGCAGCTCTGCAGGAGTTCTCAGTGTTGATAATATTGTTGAGAGAAATCAGTGGAAAAACTCAGCACAGAAAAAATTGCTAAGACTTGAACTGAAATTCTTACATACAGAGGAAGATTTTTTTTGGCTGTCACTCATGCTCTATTCCCAGCTTTGTTTCTCTGTTTTGCTTTTGCACAGACATCTTAAAAGCATAATTGGTAGGAAAATTAGTATATATTATCAGTACATACAGTTTTGTTACTTTTTGAATGTAAAAACATTAATACATTTTAGTTGCTTTGTGTGATTGACTCAGATCTGTGAATAGCACCATCCAGTTATACAGTTGTAACTGTATTACAGTGGAATTTTGTGAAGAAGCTTGCTCTCAAGTTGAAGGAAGAAAAACATGCAACTGCCTTACAAGAGGAAAGTTCAAAAGTGAGTAGGATGAGAAATGTGAGAAAGCTGAAACCTGGAAATTTTCTTATGTCCCAAACAGAAGAGAGCACTGAACTTCCCACACCTCACAGCAGAATATGAAGTGTAACACCTCAGAGAATCCCAATGACTGAACCCAGACAAACTGTAACACCTTAAGTAATGCACCAGCACTCACTTTGCAGGGCTGAATAAAAACCATTCAGGGCATTAAAGGACAGGCTGCTGTTTTTCCTGGAAAAGATTGTTAAGAACTCAACCAGCAAGCATAGCTGAAAGCAAAGGAAAATGTACAGAATTTGACAGCTGTGACATCAAAAGTACCTGTGTACTTGAACATTTCAGGTAAATAGAACTGTATCTGAAAAGTTTAAGTTAGGAGACAGAGTTTTAGCAACAGCTCTTAGGCCATTGGAACACCTGAAACAAGGCAGAATGAAAAAGCGAGTACGGCACAGCATTTAGTGTGCTGTCAGTGCCCAATAACAGATACACTACTTACTGAGCTGTGGTTTTGTTGTCATTGTCTGGCAGCAAGATCATTTGTTTTAATGACCTTCTGCCATCATGTGAAAGCAATAGCTCTTTTGATTGGTCTTGTGGTAAAATTAAAGGCTAATTGGTATTCCAGTGACAATATACAGTAGGTGCCTCATTGTTCTGCTGACAAGATCTGATGGATGCTGCTTCAGGTTCAAAGGAAATTAGTTTGATAGGAAAAAAACCTGGCCGTGCCAGGTTTTCAAGTTATCTACTAGTGTTCTATTTCACAAGAGATATTATACCATCCAGATTTTAATGCATACCAGCCAGAAGAAAACATAATGAGAATAATGCTAAATATTATTGTGGCATCTGTCCACTGTATGAGGTTACTTTTGTGTAATAGTTTTGAAACAAGCACACCACAAGACACCAACAATTTAATATGAGTTGAGGACAGGCAAGTCTTGAGACCAACAACTGGTCGTAGTAGTAGAAATGTTACAGGAAGTCTTGAATAGTAGAGCTGGGCTGCTGGATATTTAGAAGCCCTACACAAGCCAAGTAGTTGCCAAGGAGTAGCTTATCTAAAGTGTTGTAAGTGCTACATGCAATTTTAGAGTTTATCTGGTTAGGTACAATTAGTACAACACACTTTGGACACTGTTCTGCAGAATGTAAACAAGCAGCTGTGGCATGTCCCAAGAGCTACCCAAGACACATGATGCTATTTCTTTCCAGAAAGTGCCAGAGAGAAATACAGCAATACTTTTAATGTATAGACTATGCAGTAAACAACTCTATCTGGGAGCCAGCTTTTGTGTCAGAACAGGTTTACTTCTTACATTGCCTTAATGGCATTTGCCAAAGCTTTACTCATCAGAACTCCAGCTTACATTAAAGACAGGCTTTTAAAATTGCATGGGAACACTGGATCTGGACTGAAAAATATAAATAAGCAGGCATAGATTCTGAGGTGCTGAGTACTCATTAGTTTCAGTGATTTCAAAGGCATTTGGGCTTGAAAACTTTAATTTAAAACTTGGGATTAGGAAGACAACTTCCCAAATGCATCTTCTGTATTCAGCAGAGAACCTAAAATACAGCAAAAATTGCAGTACTCATTCATGCTTTTTGAATCCAGCTTTTAACTGCCCTTTGCAAAGTAACATGAACTCCAAAAATTTATTCCAACAGGACATTAAGCAGCTATGACTTCCATTATTACAGTCCATTTTCAAAATACACAAACTAAAGTGGCACCATTTTTCTGTTAGGACAAAGCAAAGCAGGGTAGAAAAAAGGAAGCAGGCTGCGTCAAAGGGAAGGGTGGCAAGTCAGAAATCCACTCCTGTGTTCAGCCCAAATAAAAGAGCCACAACAGAGGTCATCCTATTGCAACATCCCTTTTACAGGACACTGCACCCAAAACTGGAGAGAATATGCTGCTACCACAAACATCATTCTTCATCACGAATTTTCTCATTGCAAGTGAGTATTGCATGGTTGGCTCAGGTAAGAAAGTGAAGGCAATAAGTATTGAAAAGCCCAGTGCTAACAGTGAAGTTAGCAGCCCACCTTTGCTGACTGAGCCACGGCATTTGAGATTCAGGCTTCTATTTACACAATAAACGCGTAAAAAAAAAGGAACAAACAAATGAGGAAGCTATTGCTTCTGTGTTTTTTAAATATAACTTTTTCTAACTAAGCAGAAAGTTGCTGATTAAATAATTGCTACCCCTGTATTTTAGACACACACGAAATATGCACATTCTATGATGCAGAATCTGTTTGGCAACTTCTAGAAGTAAATAAAATCTCTAAGCACTAGATAATAAACTGCACTCAGACAGTTTATTATTATATTTCTATGACACAAAGGAACAGAATCTCCATCCTGGGATACCTTTTAATTATGTAGTAAAATCTCCTGTGAAGATACGTAATAACTTACGCTATTGAAAAGCATGCCATGCATGAATAAATGTTGTTACTCTCTTCCTTTAGCATCTTTCAGTCAGTAGCACCTATAACAATGCATAAAATTATTGCATATTATTATACTGTGTATATATAACCTTGCTATATAACAAAGTGCATTTTTTCTGCAATTCTGAATAGGTTTCTCTGGAGTGTTTAGATATGTATCTTTTTTCTTACTAATTTTCTCCATATTCTTTTCTAGTATACTTTGCTGCTGCTTACACTCTTTTCCTGAAAACTCAGCCTTTCTGCATCTGAGATCTAATGCCACCACAATATCCAAACAACAATAATTCCTAGAGTTTACCAAATCTCATTACCCAGTAGAGCCCTGGCTGTTGCTGCTCTGGATCCCATAGCAGTGAGGCTGAGCAGGTTTTCTCAAAAAAAAATGTGGAAGTGCACAGTACCCACACAGAGCCAGTGACACAGATACACCGACCAAAACACGGCCCTCGCGCAATCACCAACAGCACCGGCACCCGCATCCTGTTCCCCCATCTGGCTGATCAGGATGAAAGCCTCTGAGCAAGGAATGCATACATGGATGTAATACAGATCCCTCCAGCAGCTGCCCTTAGACACTCCATCTGTCTAGTTACTGGCTGCTGGATCTTCTGGTGTCTCCAGTTGCTGGCACCCGGACATAAAAGCCTCTGAGGCCTGTAGCCCCACAGGCTGCTGGCTCCCAAACCCACTGGAGCATGTGCACACATGCACACACTGACATGCACCCTGTGGCTCTCTCTGGTCTTGGCTTCTCAATCCCCTGGCCTGACACTTGCCTCACATACAAACAGGCTCTTTCACAGCCTCGTCCTCTAATTCCGTGGGTCCTTCCAACAGCTGCCTTGGACCTCTAGCTTAACCTTCATTAGTAATTAATTACACACTCTGATGTACATACCCACACAATATGCACGCACTCCAGTCTTTCCAGCTGCTGTCACTTCAGACACACAGACACTTATGACATACTTACGGCCACCTGTCCAGTTGCTGGCACTCAGACCTCTACACATTTGTCTTTCCAGCTGCTGGTATCACAAGAAAAGGCCCCTGCAACTCCTGGTGTCCTCTCCAGCCACCGGCACTTACTTATCCATCCACACAGAACAGACAGACCCTCATCCACAAAGTTACCAATGGAATTCCGTAACGACGCTGGAAGAGCAGCAGATCATGTTCAGCTACTTACTAGCAGTTTTGCAACTGGCCCTTATTGTTGCCTCTTCCTATCATGTTATCTTTGTCCCTTCTCAAACACCTTGATCATCCTTTTATCTACCTTGGTCCTTCCCCTAAACATTTTATAATAAGCCTTGCACAATCCCAAGAATCTCTGTCCCTGTATCCCATAATGACTTCAATGTCCCTCTCAGGGTGATGGGATGTCTGTAGTGATCCAGCCAGCTTCTTCCATTAACTTGTCTCGTGAATTTCACATTTGGTCCCAAGGCTGATCCTTTTCCTTTGACAGTCTCAGATGCTGATGAGGACTTTTCCCTTGTGCTTACTCCAGTGGTCACTGGAGTTTCCCCTCAAGTCACTGCTCCTCTGTGCTTACGGTAAGGAGACTCTGATAACCCCATATACAGCTTATGCCAAGACACTTTTCAGTGTTATATCGTTACATTATCAAGCACAGCTTAACAGTTTACAAATTATTTTCAATACTGAGATTCTACATGCATCATAAGCATTGAAGAAGACAAAATATAATCAAAATTACTGAACACAAAAACTGCAGCAGACTCAAACTGCAAAGTTTTTGGTTTATAACTATCTGTGATCCTATGTTCAAATCTCTAGGGAGTTTTTCCACGGACTTGAATAACTGACAGATCAGGCTAAAGGCAAAAGATGCTCTGCAGGTGGAAATAGCATAACTTTAATATTTTATTTCTATTCTTTACTATTTCAATCATTTCAGGGCTTATTCTTCAGAAATTATTTGCAAGCAGGTCATGTCTTATAGCCACAATTTGTAAGAAAACGTACGAGACAAGTCGAAGCCCCACCCTGGCAGTTAGCGCTTCCCCAGACATCTGTGCAGCTAAGAACAGCACAAAAGAATCCAATGCTCTTGCTGTGAAGCTTCCAGATAATTATCTCTTCAGCTAAAACCTCTCTGTTTCAGAGAGGTCTTCAGAAAAGAATTTGTTGACATGAGAATGAGCCACTAAAGAAAGACAGGAGCACAGGAGAAGGTTGTAGAGATTCTTACATAAGGAATTCTGTACTGCCATATATTCATATATGTTTTTTTAGTTAAGTAATGACTGTTGTGTATTTATGCTAATTAAAAAACAAAAACCAAAAAAACCACCCCAAAACTGCCCTCCAAAGCTCAGCTTCTATGCTGTAGAAAATCTGTAGCCATTTGGGAGACATAACCAGTAATACCAATTTTTTTTTTTCCAGACAGGATTCTAAGGATTTTGAAAACCAGCATAGAATGCAAACAAACAAAGGACATTGTTACATTAAAATGTATCTTGAGGACTTAGCATACAATAACATCAAATATGCAATTGCCAACTAGTTGTTCAGCATAGTACTGAAAAGAAGAACCTATTGGAACAATAACAAGGAATTCCCAATTCGAGGATTTCTTTACAATTGTGAAGAGTTAATAGAATAAAAGGATTACTGGAGATTTTAAAGAAAGATATGGGAGTTTGTGCGAGATTTCAGCTGTCCAGAAATTGTATGGTAGCAACTTTGCAGTTTAAACTAAAACCAAAGTTTTTAATTTTCAGAGTTTTCATGTTTTTTATAAAACATTTAATATCTCTAATCACATAGTTGTTCTCAATAAAAAGTTAAAAAGCAAGGAAATAAAAAACTTTCCAAATCTCAAGAAACTTTTAGGGGTAGAAGCTTAGAAGGACCACAGAAGGGTGGTTCTCAGCATCATGGTCAGGCTCACTTCCTTATCATCACCTCCATTAAATGCATAGTGTTGAGCTCACACAACACAGCTGTGATAAAACCTTGCTAAGAGACTAGAACTGCACCAACAGCCAGCTCCTTACTGGTTCCCAACTGATAAGCCTTAAGGCATTTTCACTGGCACACACTCAGCACAGCAATCAAGAAACTTTTGGGCAACACCAATCACATCAGGTAAACAGGATATTTTCTCACAAGCTTTTCTGGTTCCATCCTCCTCTTTCTCATCCATTTTCTATGCTGAAAAGACTGTTGCCTCCTGAAAACAAACGAACAAACAGAAAATCCATCCCAATAAAGATGATAAATTCCAAACATACCCTTTTTGTAACAGGGGCCTGGAGGTACAGGCTATAGTTAAGATGCAGTTCCATGACAGACTAAAACAGCAATCAAGCTACTTCCTGGTTTGGTCTCCACCAACTCTCTAATTAATGCTTCCCATTTGTCCACGGCCGAGAGATTTTTATACATTCATTAAGCCATCCACAAGGATCACCTAGACCTTTGTTTCATGTAATCACAGCTACTCAGAGCCCACGGTTGGATATGTATTGGGACTAAAACACTAAATAACAGAATGGGAAAAAATTATTACAGTACGTTAATTTTACCATAAGATAAATCTACTGAGATCAGTTCAGGTAAAACAGACCTGATCCCAAGTTTTACTGCAAATAAGCATTTTAAGTGAATTGTTCTAACTGTAATGGATTCTTTTTTTGCCTAGCTGACGTGTCTTAACTACTCAAGTTAAATAAAAAAGAGAGCACTGGAGACCAGTTCTGTGCGACCTAAGCTCTGATACTTATGTTTGTAAATGACCTTGACAATTTGTGAGGGGAAGCTCCAGATACGACACAATGAAACAGAGACAGTCGATGCATTCGAGAGGCTAGAAACAGAGGCTGCAGCAGGTAGCAGCAATAGTTTCAAAAGATAAGAAAAAAATAAAAATCCACAAACAAACGCCCAACATTAGCATCTTAGGCATAAGTGTTGTGTTACTGAAATGATAGAAAGGCATCTGGTAAATAGTATTAATGCAAAATGAATTAGCATTAAACAAAAAAAATCCAAACACACTAACCCCACCCACTCCTGCATATATAACCTCCCTCTCTTCCTTCGGGGGAAAGAAAAAAAAAAAAAGAAAAAAAAGACTAGGGTTGAATGACACAGAATTTTTTTCAAGACTTCAAAAGCGAGTGCATGGAACAAATCCACAACCTTCTGATGTGTTGTTCTGTATTTCTGAAGTTGTTCACAATGCATACTTCCCTTCTGTCCTTCAGTAAGCTGAACTCATGAACAAAGAGGTTTAATTCAGTCAGTGAGTGGGAGGTATTAGACACAAAGAAGAGACATCTGTCACCTCCTGACTGGTGAGCAAGGTGGCACTGTCAGGAGTGCAGGCAGCAGGAGAAAGATGGCTGAGAGTGGTTTCGATGTTAAGTTTAAGTCACTGTCATAACATTCAGAAGCCATCAGTAAAGCCAGATACTAGGGCAGGATTCAGTGCTGCCTTCACTCCAGCAAGCTGAAAAACCTTTGCAACTGATCACAAAGGAGAGGCCAAATTCCAGGGGCTGCGGGCGTGGGTAAGCACAACTGCACCCACTTTACCAGCAATATTAATCATGTGGTGATAGAAAAACTCTGGAAATGCTGGAGAAAGAAACGGGAAGTGTAAGAGAGCCTGCGCCTGGGACTCAGAGTGGTGACGGGCTCATGACCAGTTCAGTGGTACGGCAAATCCATATTTGAAAAATATGGTGTTTTTTCAGAAGAAAGCAACATGTTTTTAGCAAGTTTCAAGCCTTTCTCCATGGTGCTCTCAGTCCTTTCTTACTTTCTCTTTGTCCACTCGTGCACAGAGTGATTTTTCTGCCAGATCATTAATTATAATGACAGGTTTGACCACACGGCGCTCACCGCGAAGGCCTCGTGGATGCCGAGGAAACCCGACATCCCCCGTCATTCACCCGCACCCTTTGCTCACAACCGGCCAGCCCAACCCCGGCCCTTGCCTGTCCCACACGTACTCTTTTAAAGACTGGGAGTCCTTGTACAAAACCCTTGCCAAGCTTCCTAGGAATGCTATCACACCCAGCGCCATCACCCAAACCACCGCTGCCATCCTTGAATGACTCGTGTTTTCTGAGAGGAAAAGACCCGACTCTCATCCTTTTAACTCTTGGGGATTATTCACACCTCCCACGAAACACTAAACCCAAATTTCAGTGTTTTCTGAAACAGGGAGAGTCTCGGGGTCCAGCCTTCCTCCCGGGCCTTGCCAACCTCCTGCTCGGTGCTGACTCTGCCCGGGCCCTGGCGGCGGACAGGAGCGGTGGGACGGCCCTGGCAGGTCGCGGGGGTGGCTCCGGGCGCCGTCGAGGGCGCGGCCGCCCGAGCCCCGCGTGAGGCGGCCCCGCCTCCATGGGAGCCGGCGGAGCGGCGCGCGGCGGCCGCCGTACCCGGAAAAGGAAAGNCGCGGGCGGCCGGGGCCGGCTCCGCCGGTGCGGGGTCGCAGCGGGGGCCGCGGGCGCTGAGCGGCTCCTGCGGGTCACGGAGTGACAGAGAGGGACAGGTTGGGAGGGACCACTGTGGAGCGTCTGGTCCAGCCGCCCTGCTCAGCAGGGTCATCCCAGAGCACGTGGCGCAGGATTGCGCCCAGACGATTCTTTAGTATCTCCAGTGAGGGAGACTCCACACCCTCTCTGGACAGTCTGCTGCAGTGCTCGGTCACTCTCACAGTAAAATTCTTCCTCTTATTCCGGGGCACTCCTTGTGCATCAGTTTCTGCCCGTTGCCTCTTATCCCAGTGCTGGGCACCACCGAGAAGAGCCTGGATCCATTCTCTTGGCACTCCTTCAAATACTTAGGGACAATGACGAGGTCCCCTCGCAGCCGTCTCTTTCCAGCGGCGGTGTGGGGTTTTTCAGGCTGACTAATATTTTTAGAAATGGAGGTTCTCCATGTCTCCCTGGGAAAGGGCTGAGGCAGCATAGCCCAGCACGCAGTATCCATAGCAGTTAATTCGCTGCCCTGCTGGAGTATTCATGAAATGAAACACACAAAAGCTCGCACTCGTGAGCATCTGCTCCACAGCAATGGCCTGCCCGCCTAGTGAAAGGAGCCGTGTCACACTAACGTTAAAACAAAAAACGTGACAGCATAAAAAACCAAATTTTTGTGGAGTGCTGGAAACACTTGCCCAGCTGGTTTGCCAAAACCTCCGGGAAATCCAGTGATGAAGGGTTGGGAGTTTCGATTTTTAAGCAGGAACGTGTAATTTATATGACTTATTCATTGCTAAGAGAGAAATTACAGGGCTTGTTTTAAGCACGAGAAAACCCTAACCTAGAACTTAAGTTGTTGCACCCTTGAGGGCTCTCATTGTACAGCCCATGTTAGCAGTGACTCAGGCAGAACTAAACAAAGGCAAACTGGCACCTGGGGAGGTGTTCA
This sequence comes from Nicator chloris, assembly GCA_013400495.1. Taxonomy (NCBI): domain Eukaryota; kingdom Metazoa; phylum Chordata; class Aves; order Passeriformes; family Pycnonotidae; genus Nicator; species Nicator chloris. The sequence continues at coordinate 16,171 of WAAE01015476.1, forward strand.
TGGCCAGTGACCTCACTGTGGTATTCAGCTTCTTCTGTTGCCTGAGGCAACACATCTGGGAGAAGTGCTGAATGTGTAAGAAATTTAAATGTTTCTTGCTGCATTGATACTTCAAGCAGGGTTTGGTTTTGTTTGTTGTGGGGTTTTTTTGTTGTTGTTGTTTTTTTTTTTTTTTTTTTTAAGCAAATTATGATTGTGTGTTACAGAGGACAATGTGATTGGTTTTGTGCAAACTATTTAAATTTTCCTCTTTGTCCAGATTATTTCCACTACTGAAAAGGAACTGCCATGGAGAGTACGGTATCAGTTGTTTTCCTTGTATCATTTTCCATACTGCTGTGTGAAAGTTACCACCACGGAGTGGAGACGGCCACTGTTGTACATACATCCGAGAGAGCTTTTCCAGAAAAGACAGTGGGTGTTAATACTGACTTGGCAGGACTAATACAGAAGTTGCACCTTCAAGAACTTTTTAATCGTTATGGAGAAAACAACTCTCTGTCGATTGATGGATTTAGAAAACTGCTACAGAACATAGGTATAGATAAAATGAAAAGGATTAAAATAAGCCACGATCATGATCATGATCATGACCACAATCATGACCATCACGACCATGACCATGACCATCACGCTCATCATAATCATGTTTCATTGAGTAAAAGCTCTGAGAAGTCTGCTTGTCCAAACCATGAATCTGATGCCAGCAAAGACCACAGGAACAGCCATGCAAAGGAGCCTCATAAAGCCGAGAGCGTGGAATGGCAGCAGAACTTTGTGCGCAGCAAGAACGCGGTTCACGAGATCACGGCGTCCGTCATCACCGCTTCCGCAGGCGGCCACGCCGAGCTCCAGAACGTGCAGCCTGGGGAAGTCAAGACGGTTGTTCGTGTGGGAGCGGCTGGCCCTGGTGCTGTTAATGTCACAGGGGGCCGCAATGCCACCTGGCTTGGTGCCACAAAGGCAAACGAATCTCGTGCTTCTCCAAAGGAATTGGAGAGAGGGAGCTACCTCTATTCTAAACTGAAAAAACAAAACACTCAAGAGGTGAGGCTGGTTCTGTTGTGTTCTCAGGAATCCAGATCCACCAGGAACGTTGTCATGGCTTGTTTTTCAGGTGCTTATTGTTTACCTGGGTGCAAGTGTTGTGGTGTAACAATACCCATAGGCAAATACATGCAAACAGCTTTCCTTGGGACTTAACATTTTGAGGGAATATGATGTTATGTTCACAAGCTCAGAGGAAAATTATGTATAAACGTACACTTCGTTTAATGCGTTTGTGATTTCTATATTTAACTGTTACTAAATAGTAAACTGTTTCTAAACCTAATAACAGTTTAGTTCTGCCTTAAATTGGGAATCTGTCTTATTTTCCTATTAATGGAGTGAAACTAAAAAAATCAAGGTCCTGTGATTCTTATCAAAGCTGTTATCTCACATTGTGATAGTGTAGATCCGTCCTCCTCGTAACACCTTCTCTTCCCCATCTAACAAATGCATGTAAAAAACAACTCTAAAAAAGGTTGTGGCAAAATGTCACGTGTTACTTTAAAATAGTATAGAATTAGCACTGATAAAGGGTGTAGTTGTGTTGTAGACATTTTTCTTAAACAGTCAGATCCTTTTCCATTAAAGGCTTTAAAAAGCAAGCAGGATCTTAATGTTTTCAGCCATGCCGGGTAATTTTGAGTGGATGTTGTGTGGCATGTGATGGTGGGTGCTGAATTCACAAATTGTTGCTGTGTTCTGCACTGTCGAAGCAGAAGTACTGCTGTTCTTTAAACCCACTGAGACTGTGTGTAGGTTGTACAGTGGGGAGCTATTTAGGAGCTATTTACTCTCAAGGGAGTGTATGTACAACATGCTCTGTACAGGACGTTCCACAGCAGTCACTGCTACAAAAAGGTATTTGACCTTGTTGTTGCTTCCTTAGGTGGCCTTTAAAAGTGCCTGAAAAGTATTAGGCTTTTTCTGTTTGTACATTAAAGCATCTGACCCATTTGTGCTGAGAATGAGTAATAATTACATGTCATCTACCCAGACTCCCAAACCAGCTTTTTGGGGCAGGATTGGGGTGGAGGTACCTTTTTTACTAAATGGGTTTGTTACCAGTTTTCAACTACTTTCATGTGGTGCCACTGCANAGTACATTTTTTACTAAATGGGTTTGTAACCAGTTTTCAATTTGTGTTGATATAGCTACTTTCATGTGGTGCCACTGCATTTCAATTAAGATGGGATGTGCAGTCCTTTTAAGATGTATTGTGGTATTTTGGTTCTGGTTAATCTTTAACATGTCTCTTTCCACAGTGCTCCAATGCATCCAAACTGATGCAGTCACATGGAATTGGCACTCAAGTATTGTTGACTGCTACAGAATTTAGTTACCTCTGCCCAGCTCTTATTAATCAGATCGATGGCAAATACTGCATAGTCCATGCTACTAGTGAAAAAGCTGAAACTCCTCCAAAAAGTTATTCTCTGCAAATAGGTAGGCTGGATTTCTTTTCATAACATCGAAGCCTAATGGAAAGATGTTAGTTATAAATTCAAGAAACCTATTTCATAGTTGTAAGAAGGGTCATTTTCTTTTGGCACTTCACCAAGATTAGAGAGAAGTCTTTGTGGCATACCTTTTGTTAACATCTGATTAATTGAATGATCAGATGTGTTTGATAACAGAAATGTTAAGCAAACAAAATCATGTACAGCTGTTACTTATTGTTGTTACTATTTTATTTTTTTTTGCCAGCTTGGATTGGTGGCTTTATATCCATCTCTGTCATCAGCTTTCTTTCCTTGCTGGGTGTTATATTGGTACCACTGATGAATCGAGTATTTTTCAAATTTCTTCTGAGTTTTCTTGTGGCATTGGCTGTGGGGACTTTGAGTGGAGATGCTTTCTTACACCTTCTTCCACATGTAAGTATTAATTACTGTTTCATTCATTATCTCAAAGCAGAGAACTTTGACAGCTGTATATATTAGTGCCCTATTAGTTCATACCCATTTGATGAGTCATTTCTCAACCCTGTTATGCAGGTTGTTTGGTGGAAAGGTTTTCCATTTGGAACATCTGTGTTATTAATTCCACAGTCTTTAAAAGTTCAAGAGCTTCATAGCATTATCCCACTCTCCATTTCCTGTTCTTAGTCATATGTGCTGCCACATCCCTTTATTGTTCCTTGAACACAAGAATTTTGCATAATTTTTCTTACTGGTTTATTGCAGTGATGCCCCTTTTTTTTTCCCCTCAATTTAATGGACTTTAGAGATAGTGGAAATTGCTCACTGAACACTTAAATGTGAAATGAATAATCAAGTATTTTTTGTTACAAGCCACTTACACTGATGGCTTACCCATTGTGATTTTTTTTTTTACCAGTATTCATCATTTCTGAAGTCCTGGGGCAAATACTACTTGATAGATTTTGGAATTGCTGTTATGTAATAGGGACAATGAAATGGGAATATGATTGCTAAATTTCTGCTTTTCTTGAAGTTCTTAGAGACATTCTCCCCTCACTCCCCTCCCAAAAGTAACTTGTTCGAGCTTTCAAATAAAATGGATAAAAGTGACTGCAGATTCTGTGGTTTCCCAGTCCTGCCTGTAATCCACCAGCTGGTTCTTTCTCCTTTCAGTTAATTTTGCATTTGCTGTGTAAGGTTATGTAAATCAAAACACGTGTGAATGACATAGGCAAAAAAGATTTTTTTATTTCTGAACACACCAGTATCCAGAAAGGAGAGGAAAAGTGTCAGACTTTCTTTAAAGAAGGAAGTAACAGCCAGCTTCCTTGTAGAAAAAATTGTTTAACATCTGTGAGTTTTTTTAAATGGAAAGGTAACTGCTGTGCTGGCTGTGACCACTGCTTAAAATGTGGTTTCCTTGATGGTGTCAGGAGTCTGTGTGGGGGCAGCTGTACACCTTGGATTAAGCAGTGTCCATGCAGCTTCAGTGTGTGGGCCAGTGCCAGCCCAGTCCTCAGTCCTTGCAGTGTTTCTTCCTATCAACAAATTTCCAGTCAACGGATTCCTTTGTAATTGTTTGAGTCTGTAAGCAGAGCATTTGCCCTGCAAAAATTGTCAAGTCTGGACTCCAGACGTGAGGAAAATGATGTGAAGAATACTTTCTATGTTTCCTACATTACAGTTCTTTTGAATATAATGACTTTCCCCTTTTTGTCCTCCCCATAGTCTCATGGTAACCATCACCATCACCATGAAAAGCCTCTGCTTGATCAAAAAGGCTCTATGTACAAACATCTTGTTTTTCAAAGTACAGAGGAGAATGCTTACCTGGATTCTACATGGAAAGGACTTACAGCTCTTGGAGGCTTGTACTTCATGTTTCTAGTGGAGCATTTGATCACTTTAATAAAGCAATTTAAGGACAAGAAGAAAAAGGTAGGGAGACTATTACTTAGAAGCTCTATTGTATTGCATGCTCATTTCTGAAAACACCTACTAAAAACCTTCCATGAATATCATATATCTTTTGATTTAATAGCAGTGGCTGACTGGATTAATGTTAGAATTTCATTTTTATTAGGGACACATACAATTCTAAGGTATGTGATAACCTTTTTGTGTGATCCTTTTATTAAGGACTCTTTCCTATTTCCATAACCAGACAATATAGTACAGGCTTTGACATTGCAGTGAATTGTTTAATAAGCAGATATCCAGTTGCATCTTTAGTTTTAACAGGGTGATTTAAGAACTCACTTCATTACTGACTTCCTTCTGACATCTTGAGACATTTCTAACTATCTCAGCTGGTTTTATTATTATTTTAATTCCAATCCTGGATGCACTAAGTTTGCATTGTACAGTTATTGTACTGCTGTTGAGGAGGGCACTTGCACAGACAGGTGAGGGTTGGCAGCAAATGCTTACATAAATAAGCATCCAAGTATGCTCTAGAAAGTGACTTTATGGAATAGGATTCCATGAGGAAACACAGTGTGTCAAGCCCCTTGGTGCTTTCCCTTCTCTCCCCCAAAAATGCAGCTCTCAGATTGTTATGCTGTTTTTTACGTGTAAGGTAAAATAACTGAATTTTGGCAGGTCATTACTGTTGGTAACTTGCTAATTACTGGTAACAATTCTTTAAAGACCAGTGTAGCCAGGAATAAAGAATGATATCAGAGTTGACTGAGTGAGATTAAGCAGAAGTTGGCGTTGCAATAGAATCATAGAGTGGTTTGAGTTGGAAGGTATCTTAAAGGCTGTCTGGTTCCTACCAGTCCTAAGCCTTTCTTGAAGAAAGTTAGTAAATACTAATTACTTAGTTTTAAAATAGCTAATTGCTAGGCTACCTCCAAGACTGATGATCTCTGTTTAATTTTCTCAATAAATTGGTCATTAAGGCAGTAGTTGCAGAGCAGATGCCATGTAAACTCTTTGATCATGGGAGGTTGTGTTGATGAGGTTTATACTGAAGCTAAACTGACTGTGAGATTTCCCTATCTCTAGTTAAATTTGTTTGACAGGAAAGAACATGAAAAGCTTCAACCAAAGCAAGAATTTTGTCTCCTCCCTGCTGCAAGGAATGGATTTCCTGTTAGACTAATTATGCCCTCCTAGATGTTGAGTCATTGATCATAAATTGTTGTGATACAGCCTTCAGTGGGCAAGGAGGAGAGATTTTACTTGGTTTTCCTTCTGTATGTTATTAAAAAACATTATATTGACATTATGATAGAAAAGAATTAGTGGAATAAATTACTCACCATTTGATGTGTGTTGCTTCTCAGATGACAACCTTCTGCTTATTTCTTGTGAAAAATGTAGGGCATTTATGTGTGTGGGTTGGTTGGTTGGTTTGTTTGTGTTCTTTTGTTTTGGTTTGGTTTTTCTCCCCTCCTATGGAGCCTGAGGAACCTTTGTCATCTTGGTTTAGTAATTTTCTAATACTCCTCTTCTACACTCTTTATATGGCTTCCATGTTGTCCTCTTTCTGTGCAGGCTGCATAAATGTTATGAATATAATGTTGCTCATGTATATCCTGAAAAATAAGTAACATATTCATAACTGCAGTGTTTTCTTTTGGAATAAGAAAAAAAATGAAGATGATGGAGAAAGTAAGAAGTTTTCAGCAAATGAAGAAAAGTTGGATACGGATGATCGTAAGTCTCTTGATATCACACAGTTGTTACTTTGTGGCAGCACTGTTTAGTGGTGTGGCACCACCTGATTGATGGCAGCTGGTAGATCTGCTTCTTACTCTAGGTTGCATCACTACCTATTTGAATGATTTTAAAACAAAACCTCTCTGTCTGCTGATCTGTAGAGTGCTAGGTCTATTTGCTGCTTTCCTTTGAAAAGGATCAGTGGGTTAGAAGTAGTGAATTCACAGTTTTGGAACTTTAAGCCTTATAATTGTGGATTTAGCAGCAGAAGTTGAAGTCATTCTCTGAAAGTTGTGATACAGCTGTGCCTACTGACTTCTACACTTCTCTTTAGACTGCTAGATGTTACATGCATGACTCATTATATGGATTTCTGGGTTTTGTTAGTTTGATTGATTATTTATTTATAAGGATAATACTACAAAATTCTAGACAATACTTGAAGTTCAACATTCAGAGTGCAAATGACCATGTATCCCCAAGACCATGCTTTATGCCAAAACACACCAGACTAGTTATTTGTTAGCTTTTGTTGCTAAAAGAGATGTTCAGTTTTTCAGAATAATTTTATAACTAATGAAATACTTGTCTGTAATGTAAAAAAAAAATTGTATTTATTCATTTAATTGCAGAGGAAGAGTTTATCAAGTTTCAGAAATTAGTTAAAAGAACATTGTGATGTGTCAGCAATGTTTCTATGAGGGTATTTCATGGTCTGTATTGATGACTTTGTTTTTTAGTGATTATCTTCCAGGTGTTAAACACAAGTGCCTGTATTTATTTTGAAATATAGGCATTTCCAGGATTATCTATAACAATCTTTTTCTGTGTCCTTTTTGTTCAGCCCTGAGATAACTAAAAGGCACATGCTTTTCAGATATTTGGTTTTTCTGAAGCAATTGAACTAACAGCCTTCATGCTGTGAAACTGGGACTTGGAGCCTTTTGTTGTTGTGTTTAAATTGCAGTGAGTCTTAGATGAAAAGGATTTTTTGCCTTTTAGGAAGCATTTGTGGCCATATGTAAGGGCTGCTTCAGCAGTAGAGGACAGAAACTAAAAGTTTTCCTTATTTTGAGCTATTGGGAATTATCTCTGAAATCTGAGTAAGTTGTGGAAACGTTTCAAAAAAATCTTCTGGTTCAAGAAATTGGATCATCAGTCTCAATTTCACATAATCAAACTGTTTATTGTATCTTTGCTTCTTAGGTGATTTTAAAATGTGTAACAATATACTCTGGGTTTTTGTAACAGGGCCTGAGGGCTATCTAGGGACAGACTCCCAAGATCCATCAACCTTCATTTCTCAGCAGCCAACTATACAAGAGGAAGAAGAAGTGATGATAGCTCATTCTCATCAAGAGGAGGTTGACAATGAATATGTGTCCAGGGGCTGTAGAAACAAATGCCATTCTCACTTGCATGATACCCTAGGACAGACAGATCATCTGAGTCACCATCACCATGACTACCATCACATTCTGCACCACCATCATCATCAGAACCATCATCCCCACAGTCACAGTCAGCGCTACTCGCGCGAAGAACTGAAGGACGCGGGGATAGCAACTCTGGCGTGGATGGTGATCATGGGAGATGGACTGCACAATTTCAGCGATGGACTGGCAATTGGTAAGTGCTAATGTGGGTGCTGCAGCTTTCTTGGATGTGAAGGCAGTGAAGTCTTCTAGCTGTCTCTTACCTCTGTTAGGGGTGTAGCTAATTTGAAGCCTAAACTTTTTTCTGAGAACATCATCTTGATGAGTAAGAAAAATTTCCAGCTTAACAACGTGGAGATAAGTGATATATGAGATAGAAGTTATGTGTTTGCAGCTGTGTTTCTTTAGAAACACAAACATTTTTCAAAACTAAAGCTAGCCTTATAAAAATATGTAAGATTGAGTTTGTATTTCAGTGCCTGCAAGTGCTCAGCAATTTTTCAAATTTTAATTGTTTTTAGGACAAGCTTGTATTTTTCATCACTTACAAAATAACTGTGTTTTTTCACTTCAATCAGGCCACCAGTATCATTGGCTTCTTTACTTCTTTTTCATCTTCTCTTGTGGTGCAGCAAGGTCAGGTTCCATACTTGGCATATCTGCCTGTCTGCCTGTACTGGGCTCTGGTTACAGATCTGTGTTCCTCCAGAGCACCAGTGGGTAGGGAGGTGAGGCCCTGGTTTCAATCTGTTTTAGCCTGAAGATTTTGTTTTCTGAAACAGTGGTCATACTATCCTCAAAACCTTGTTCCTATAGTTGAGCATAGTAGCCCATTTAAAAAAAAAAATTACAGGTATAAACAGTTATGTTACTTGTAAACAAAACATTTATCTTTTTGTTCCTGTTTAGTTCATGCCCCTGGTTTTCCCTTAATGCATGTAGCTGCTCAGTCTTTCTTGATAATGCTTCAGTGAAAATATTTCTCTATCACAAAAATAGTAGATTGAATATTTTGTTTTGGACTTCTCTCTAGGAGGTCAGGTTTGGGAACTCTCTCATGTTTTTCCTAGAAGGGGAATTAGACTACAGGTATATTGAATTTAAAAGGTTAAAGTAAGTTACAGGAAGTGAAGTCAAATCAATAATCTTCAGTACTTATACTAATCTTTCCTGATCTTGACTGTTGCATTTAAGACTAATCTTTACAGGTATTGGATTCATTTCCAGGCTGTTCAGCATACTGGAGGCAGCTCAGCAGTATCAGTCTTTCTGTAAATTTTATTGTAGGAAAAAATTTGTTCTTGTTTGAAGAGGAAACCCGATAATAACTATTTTCTCACAGCAATATTTGCAGTTGTTCAGATTCAGTCAATTCAAAGTGTAATGTGAAAAGAGACTTTCTGATTTAATCTCATTTTTGATGAAAGTTGAAGCATGAAATGTAAATTTCTGAGCAGATCAGTAGTGAGAAATGTGGTAGAAGGAAGATTTGCATACAAATGACACAGAATCAATTACCTCTTGGCATTAGGGAGATTTGGGAAGGAGCTATGACTTTATAGTTATGAAGGGAAAAGTACGAGAAAGGTTAATAAAGGCTTATTGAACAAGTGAGAGCAATTGCTTTCAGAAGTCCTGCTGTGTAGCTTGTTCAGGCTAATGGAAATATGGGTTTCTTTCAGTTCTGCATGTGCTTAAAAGTATTATGGGAAAACATCAATTTGATGGTGTTGTGAAAATGCCAATGCTACTTGTGTAGTAGTTCGTCTGTATTTTAAAGATGATGTGAACGCTTCTGTAAAGATAGCTTTAGCCAGCATAACCCTTCATTTAAGTTCATTCACTTTGTGTGATTTGTTATTCATAAGTTCCATCAGTTACTTTTTTCCTCAGATCTGTTGTGCTAATTACGTAGGAACAAGATTTAAAAGTGCTTATTTTTTTAAGGCGTGGAACTGTTGCATCTGACTCATTTGTGCAGAAGGATCATCTGTGATTTGAACTTTATGCGTAATTACAACTTAATAAGTAAAATGCAGAACACTATTTTTACATTAGTCTTGCATACTTTTTTTTTTAATTTAGCTTTTGAGAGAAGTCATGTCTTAAAAGTATATTTTAAGATAAATCGGCATCTTGAGAGGAGATAATGCCAGATATATTAATTTAATCTTCAGTTTGTTAACATTTCAGGACTTCATTTTAGCAGTGAAAAAATAGAAAGATATTCTTGATATTTAAGCTTATACTTTAATTGCTTCTTACTTTTCCTCTTTGAACTTCATAAGAATTAAGTTTGCCATGGTCTTGTCTAAAGCTCTAGTGCTTGGTGTGTCACCTCAGCCCTTACTTTCTCTCCGCTTTCCCCTGAATTTGCTGTTGGTGCCATCTGTTTGATCCAGATCATTAGTGAAGATACTGAAGAAAATGGGTTGCAGTTTTTGTCCTGGTGAGCTCTACTTCTTACCAGCCACCAGGCCTTGTTAGCCCAGTCAGTGCACAAGCCCATATTTCCTCGTTGCCTAGATAAGACTGCTATAGGAGACAGTGTCAGAAATCCTACTAAAGTTCTGTTATATTCACCATCTGTATGGTCAATTACCTCCTCAAGCTGGATGCAGCTTTTGGAAAGGGATTTTAAGAGGATATTCCACATGATCTTTTCAGGAACTGAGATGACACTGACTGCTCCCGAGTCCTGTTCTTTGCCTTTCTTAAAGATGGGAATAATGTTATCCTTTCCCCAGAGTTCCAGTGGGGCCCTCTATGGCCATGGTTTTCCACACATGGAAAATGCCAGCAGCTTTTTAGTCACACTACTAATTCTGTCAGTACCCTCAGGTGAGTCCCATGCTGGGATGTACCTAAGCATTTCCAGTTTTTTCTGCATTTCTCTGAACTGTTGCTTCTGTGGTTTGCTGTCTCTTTCTTTCTGGCATAGAGCTGGGATCTGGCTTTTTTGACAAAGACTGAGGTGAAGGCTGTGCTGGTGCTTTGCCTCTTGTTACTGCTTATTTCCCTTCCTCATTTATCAACAGACTTTTTCATGAACTCTGTTTCTCAGCTAACATTCTTGTAGAACTGTTCCTTGTTATCCTTGGAGTCTTGTTAATTTTAGATCAAGCTGAGCTTTGGTCTTCCTTTTGTTCCTCTGCTTTCAGCTTCCCTGTTGCCGGTCTTTGTACCTATTTCTTGTGTGCTTCCTTTTTGAGTCTTAATTTATTAGGACACGCTGCTTAGCTGGGCACATCTGCTGCAAGTGTTCCCCCACAAACAGGCTTGTTTGTTTGTGCGTCTCTGTGCTTTACAAACTGGCCACCCCTTCTGGGCACGTTATCCCTTGTGACTGCTTCCCAGGGTATTCTACACTGCAATTCCTTAAATAAGTCAAAGTCTGCTTCTTTAAAGCCTGGAGTCCTAATTTTGCTTCTTCCTCTTCCAGCCTCCTCCTGTGTCCTGAACTCAGTTACCTCATGCTCACAAGATGTTATTTTTTGCTGTCAGTTTGTTTTTCCTTGGTTTTGAGCAGCAATTACAATTAGAAATTTACAATGCTAATCCTGGCTGGCTTTTGTGTCACCTGTAGTAGGAAGCCATTACCAATACAATTAAGGAAAATCCTGGTTTGTGTGCCCAGTACTGTTACCTCCACAGCTGAAGACTCTTTGTGTGAATGGTGATGTCCTGTGTTCATAGGTAGGCTTATCTACCACCTTTCCTTGGTTAGATGATTTGTTACCTTATTCCTAGTGTTACTATGATTGACCAAGAGACTGACTAGACATGTGGAACTGCAGTTTACATGTACTTTTATACTGGAGCTCTCTGTAGTCAAAGAACCCCTTTATGGAGGTAGCCAAAAAACCCCCAAAGTGGGTTGTATTCTGTCCCTGTAGGCAGTTGGTATCTATCCATGACAGGCCAGACAAGCTTTGGTGGTGTCTCCACAGCATCATTCAGGCAGGCTCTGGGCAACCCATGGACTTCCCTGGGTAACAGGTCAGCAGGTCTGTCTTTGTCGTGCGTGGGAGGGAATCTCCTATCACTAAAAAAAAATCTTTCATTTCTTTTTGTACTTCTAATCTGATGTACTGAACTGCTGGGCAAGGCAGGACTCACTTATCCTCTCACTGCTGCCAGGGTCATGACCGTGCTCTTCAGATCAGTAGCTGCAGTGGGGACAGAAGGTTGCTCCTGTTGCCAGACTTCATGGTTTTCAAACGTTATCATCTCAGAGTTCATGTTTCCTGTTCCAGGGCTACTTCAGTCTTGCCTCTTTAGTCTGATGGGCTTGGGCTTTTGCCTCTGCAGAACCTCTTCTGAAGACGCTCTTGATCCCGTTTGTTACCACCATCCAAAGGTGCCTGCTCACCACATCCTGCATCCTCTTGCCTGGATACCGCAGCATGCTTCCCAGACATAATGTTGTTGCTGTTGTCATCACTTCAGGGAGGAGCATCAGTCATTTCTTGCACTTGAAGACCTGGATAGCCGTGTCTCCCTCAGGAGTTAGGTCAGCATGTAGTTTCCCCAGTGAAAAGAAGGGAGTGTCTCCAGTTGAGCCATTGCCATTGTGGTGCTTCCTCTGGGAGCAGTACTCCTGGGTCCCTTGTGTGCCAGCCACTGTGACATGGCTTTGTGCTTCTTTGACTGCTTGTTGGCAGCATCTTATTTGCTGGCGGGCTCCTGGTAGCAGCTGAAGAGGAAGCTTGGATGTGGCTCTGCACCCTTGGAGAGGCTCTCCATGCAGCTGGGGACCTGACGTGCCGTGTGTGAGCTGCGTGCAGCTCTGCAGCCCTGCAGTGTGCTGCGTCCTCCTGAGCTGCTGCCAAACAAGAAAAATGGCAAGCAACAGGAGCAGAGAAGATGAGAAAGATGAGGACTCTTGGACAAGTTTAAGGGGGTTTTGTGGTTTTGGGACTTTTTTCTCCACTTAAAAGCAAGCTGCTTAGAAGTGCATCTGTCACTTGATTTTGTAGCCTCTCCTGTTGTTGCCTTGACTTTCCTATCCTAAGGTGTTTGACTCTCAGGTGCAGTTGAGCTACTTTGTTCCCTTTGTATCTTTAAAAAGAAAGTATTTTCGGATGGTATTCCATTTATTGCATTTTTTGGAAGGGTTGTGTTGTTGGAATGTATTTGGCTTAGTTCAGAAATAAGATAGTGAAATGTGGTTTACTTGATTAGCGAGATTATGAAGAGGAATTTTTGCGACTTAATCATAAACAACTGTTCAGTTACGCTTCCACAAAGAAAAATTTGAGTGAAATACATGTGCTAATATGACACAAACGTGCAACAATGCTTCTGCCCTTGATGTCTGAATATGTAGTAATGTTTTGTTTGCTTTTTTTCCCTGTCTCTTCATAGGAGCTGCCTTTACTGAAGGGTTATCTAGTGGTTTAAGCACTTCTGTGGCTGTATTTTGCCATGAATTACCTCATGAGCTAGGTAAGACCCCAGCATTTCCGTATGCTGCATGTGTGTGTACTTACAGGTGCATGGGGGAGAATAAAATTCGATCTGAAAACTTCATCTGTGTCAGGTTGTCTATTCAAGGATATTTCTGATTTACTTAAAGACTGTTTAACCATTTATTAATTGAATTACTAGTTTAACAATCTGAATATTTCAGCTAATTTGTTTAAAAGTGTCTCTTGCAGTTCTAGCTTTTTCTGTCTACTTTAGTTGTAGTTTTTATTCTCCTTGTATACAACATAAGTTGTGAATTGCAGGAGAATGCATGACAGAATTTGCTTTTCTCACATCGCTCCTTAATTTTATTCTTGTGCTTGTGCTGCTAAAAGGAAGGTCACGATTAGTCAGAGTACTTTCTGCATAACATTTGCTGCTTTTTCATTAAGTCTTGCAAAGAACTGCTGTAGCTCTAAATTAAACTTGAAACTACTTAGAAATCTTTCTGGAAACAGCTTGTCTTTCAAGCTCAAGTGATTTAAATTTGTGTGCAGTCCCATGAGAGATTATTGTCGTGTCTTACAATATGAGTTCAGTGTTTGGCCCTTTTGAAGGGCAGCTGATCAGAACAGGATGGATGTGCCTAGTTGAACTGGAGATGAAGTGATCTTTCCAGTTGTCAAATCATTTTGGATGTGCAACTGGTGTTTATTTCTTAGCTGTCATGGTCACAGTCATACTTGGTGTGTAGAATGAAGAAAGAAGAGTTTGCTTTCACTTTCTTTAAGGTTTAGTTCCCTAGAGGGGAGAACATTCTGTTTCATTTAATGGAACTTGTAAGCCAGTATGTGTAAACATTAAACTCTCTCTACATAAAAACAGTTTGATATATTTGTACAGTAATGTTACACAGAACTACATTATTGTGGAGAAAACATACCTGATTTTATGGGTTGGGAGGAATTGAGTCTTGTTCATACTAATCATGGAACTTGTATTAATTACACGTACTAAATGTTGTTGGTTCAGAAATAAGAAGTAAATTCATCTTATGAACCTGATAATTTTAGATTCAACTGTTCTGTTGGTTTTAGAAATAGGAAAATTCTTTTAAAATTTAAATCATACTTCTTTAATCAGAACAGAAAACTTGACAGGAAATATATCCTTTATCAGAGGACATGAAGTGGCATAGAAAAATTGAAACAAATGGGACTAGTTGAAGTTAGCTGGGAATAAAATTGTTGTTAATGCTAAGCAATGTTTTTAATATGCGTCTTAATTGCAATAGCTTGTAGGAAAGGCTGTTTCACATTACTCAAATCAGCTTTGAAAATCGCTTTTGTTTACTTTAACTGGACATAACTTATAAAGAATCCATTTTATTTTCAAATAATAAGCTTATAATACTCTGGTTTAGAAAAAATATGTTCTGAATTACAGAATATCTGTTTCTGGCTGGCGGTCTATCATTCCTTCAAGTAAAAATAAGACGTTAAGGATCATTTATAGAGATTAATAAAGAAATTATTTTAAATTTATAAAACAGATTAAAAGTACAAAGAGCAGTAACAGGATAATAAATTGAATATGCAATTGAGTGGGAATATTTTATTGTAGGAACACTCAGGCATATAATTTACTGCAGCATTTTACACTGGTAGTTTAAATTCAAACTGCTTGAAGATATGAAGCTATTAGGGACCATCCAAAGGAGGGAATGAAGATGGTGAAGGGCCCTGAGGGGAAACTGCATGAGGAGCGGCTGAGGTCACTTGGTCTGTTCAGCCTGGAGGAGACTGAGGGGACACCTCCTTGCACTCTACAGCTTCCTCATGAGGGGAAGACAAGGGGAAGGCACTGGTCTCTTCTGTCTTGTGACAGGACCCAAGGGAATGGCCTGAAGTTGTGTCAGGAGAGGTTTAGGTTGGATATTGGGAAAAGGTTTTTCACCCAGAGGGTGTTTGGACACTGGGACAGGCTCCCTAGGGGGAGTGGTCACAGCACTAAGGCTGAGCTTTCAAGGAGTGTTTGGACAACACTCTCAGGCACATGGTGTGACTCTTGGGGTGTCCTGTGCAGGGCCAGGAGTTGGGCTTGATGATCCTTGTGGGTCCTTTCCAAGTCAGAATGTTCTGTGATTCAGCAAAAAGCTGCTTCTTTCAAAAACGCAAAGACTTTAAAGTTGTAAACTTACAGTATTTGCTGCTGTGTTGTTGTTCATGTGCACCCTTTAAGTTTCTGTCCCTCAGTGATTTCTGATTTTATGAAGGAAAAAAAAATAAGGCAAATGACAGCATAAAAGTAGCTTAGTAATCCTGGAAGAGAACTGCAAGTAAGACAACACTGCAGTACTTACCAAGAATGAAAACTTTGTCTTGGTTTTTTTTGCCTTGCTACAGGAGATTTTGCTGTCCTTCTAAAGGCTGGTATGACCGTCAAGCAAGCTGTGCTCTATAACGCTCTGTCAGCTATGCTGGCCTATCTCGGTATGGCGACTGGCATCCTTATTGGTCATTATGCAGACAATGTTTCCATGTGGATATTTGCACTGACTGCTGGCTTGTTCATGTATGTGGCTCTTGTGGATATGGTAAGTGCCTAGACCTATTTGTATTTTGTATAACACAGCTTAAGAATTAATGATTTGAAGCAAGGGTTTCTTTTGAAGGCATTTAACACTTCCTTACTTGTTTAGGTACCTGAAATGCTCCACAATGATGCCAGTGACCATGGATGTAGCCGGTGGGGATACTTCCTGTTACAGAACGCTGGGATTCTCCTGGGTTTTGGGATAATGCTGCTTATATCAGTATTTGAACATAAGATTGTATTCAGCATAAATTTGTAATCCTGGTTGCCAGGAAGACACCTTGGTGTTAAATTATAAGTGGTAGGGGCTTTTTTTCTACGAATTTCCTTATTGGAAAGGTACATTTGATATAGGCTAGATATTTTTATTGGTGTGCTTTGTTGTTGTGTACTTCCCTCCCTTCTTGCCTGATAGAAAGGAACACTGTAAAGTTTGGGATTTGTTGGGGTTTTGTTTGTTTGTTTGTTTTTAATTGTGTGGGGTTTTTTACTTGGGATTTAGCATTGCTTATGGTACTGTGGAAAGTGGTACTTAGTAAAACATGGCCAAATCTATATTATTTGTATTGTCTGTATTATTTGGGGGGGTTAGGTTGTTTTTTTACTGAATTTATTTACTGTATGTAATTATATGTAATGTTTTTTACTTGAGTGGTTTTTATGGTTTAAAGAGGTGAAACAACAGTGGTTATTATTTTAGCACAGTTAAAATCAGTGAATACAAAGCACAGTGAGCAAAGTAAAACAAGAACACATGTAATGTGTTTATTGGTAAAAACTCATCTCTTCTGCATCCACCTGGTTTATACAGAAAGGCAGATTGTGGTGGTGCTGGTTCTCTCAGGAGCTTGTAGATTTCTCTGTCTTATTCCAGTTGGTTTCTACTCCAAACAAATTAATATAAAACCATGTTCTAAATGTTTACATCAAATGTTTAACTTGTTTCATCCCTTCTGATATGAGTTGCTCTTCACTTATTTCTCAAATTAGCAACAAAAGTCCAGCTCTTAAATTGCCAAAGCTTTAAGATATGTGAATTCCATCAAAAGACTTTCAAAGCTGTGCTGTATCCCACTTACACTGCTTGAAGTGACAAAGGTGTATTAAAGCCTGTTTGATATCAAGGCAGAGGAGTGCTACAGGCTGAGATAAACAGTCATTTCCTACAACACCTTCCTGAAGTAAAGTGTTGATTTACTTTGGGAAAATGAGCTGAGTGGGAGAGCTGCCTACTTCTAGTTTGGTGTGATTGCACACAAACCTGTGCTGTATTTTTTGCAGGAACTAAAGCTGAGAAATCCAAAATAACAAAATGTCTTTGGTAGCATATCTGGAGAAGCAGTGTGTTAAGGATAAGTGTATACTTCAGTATGTAGTTTAAGCCTACAGTCTTAATATGTTTAACCACCCTGAATGTCACTAAGAAAGAAGGTTGAAAAAACCAGTAGCAAAATAAATTCTGTATTTGCAGGGAAGGTGAACATGTCAAAGTTGTTTAGTGATGAATAACAGAATTATGCTATCATACTAGCTAGCTTTAAAAATCTCAGAAATAAAACAATTAGAACCTATTTCTGATCCATTGCTTCAAATCATCAGCTGAATAAAAAGCTTGAACAAGAGAAATGTTTGATGATACCATGTAAGACAGGTTACAACAGTTTGTTAGTCTGTCACACAATGGAAGCCAGGAACCCTTCTATTATCTCAGAAATAGATGTTTTCAATTAATTGAGAGGTTTGAGGGTTTTTTAGGAGTTGAGAAATAGGTTGAGAAAACCACAGGAGTTTTTGCAGCCAGTAGACTGTTAGCTTCTTCTCCTTCAGCCTTTCCTCAGGTTTGCAAGATTGATACTTACTTTTCTGCTCACAGTGATGAAATCCTGTTCTGCACCTCCTTTGAAGCCAGGGGGTTGAGAAAGGTGTACTTCCTTCAGCTCTCCTAATGCATCCCTGTGTCCTAGCGGGCTTTTTAGGGCTCGGACACAGTGTTTACCCATGGTGTGGGGAAACTCCATAAAATGCGCTGCACTTCAGCCCATGGGGCTTCCACCTTCCACACCGCAATCCTGACTGCTGCAGAAATCCGGCATCTCTGTAGTCCTGGGGGATTTCATACTTGGATGAGCTCAGTTTGCTTTGAATTTTTCACTGCTGGTTTCTGTTAGCCTACAGCCATAATAGCTGCCAGTTCAGCTGGACTTTTCTTGTCTGGATATGACACAGGAAGCAGGCAGGTACCCTACTGTTGCTCAAGAGATTTTAAGATCAATGACTAAATGATGGCTATAAATCTACAAATTTCAGTGTTTCCAGTGGTTTTCTTGGCTGGCTTTTGATGTGCACGATTGACATTAAAATATCCGCATATCAAAATGCATTGCTAATTTAAGAATAAGAAAAATGAATTGCCTTTAGAGCATGTGGGCAGATATGTCTGTATCTTGTACACAAGCATATTCCAACCATTCAGTGCTCTTCAGTCACTGATGGAGAAATGTCCATGGCAGGCAGCTGTCCAAACTGATAACTGAGAAGGCTACAGGCTAAAACTTGCTGTAGTTTTGTATTAGCAGGATGACAAAAGGTTGGTTGTTCTTTTTGTTTGTTTTGAGTCGGTTTGTTTTGTTGTTGTTTCTCTTTGTCATCCTTATAAAGTAGAACCTGCATGTGTTGTAATGTACTCGTGTTGGAAGTACTCATGGTTTGCCAAACTGGTGCAGCAGAGCCTCTCAGTAGCCCTTTATTTTTATACCTGTCTTTTTCTGCAGCAGTTTTTAATGTGCCTGGCTACTCTGGATACTAAATGCAAGTGTCTACTTTGTGTATCTGTCTGTAGCTTAATAATGGTACAGACCTTGATTTTTAGGCTGCCTTTAGTGCCTGTGATAGATGCTGGTAAACAGAATAGGCAAACAATGCTGGAATCAATTTTGTTTTGGGGTTTTTTTTCTGTAACGTATTCTTCTAATGGTTTTGGGCTGTATTTTTACAGAAGAGATGGGCAGCAGGAGTCAGAGCAAAGGTGTGGAGGTTCTCAAGTTCTCCCCTGCCTGGCCTGTGGGGCTCAGGTGCTGGTACGATTTCTCTGCATCCTTTGTGCCTAAATCCGATGCCATGTGTGTTGGGTGAATGCAACTCTTTTATGTTTCTGTAAGACACAGCCCAGGCTGAAACGGAAGTCACAGAGGCTCTCCTGCGGCCTGAACTGAGACACCAGTGCAATTAAAATCTCTGTGGAAAAACTAGATAGTTCTGTTTTCCACGAGCAGGAAACCAAAAGATGCTTTAATGGAATGAAAAAAAATTTTTTTTTAATTTAAAGTATGTTCGAGGTATGTGTGTATATATGGTCACTGTAGCCGTTACTGTATTACTGTGTGCTAGAGAAAATAAACCACTGAACCAAACCGCAGGCGTATGAGCGTTTTTCCCAGTGATGCAGATACGCCGAAAGATGTTACAGCCGAGAGGGGGGGAAAACAAAAAAAAGGTAACGCTGTGTTTCCTTAGGGTTTCCCGGGGCGGGGCGGGGCGAGGGCCGGGCTGGGGCCGCCGCTGCCGGCCCGCCCTGCTGCCGTCATCG
>WAAE01015476.1:35664-54417 GCA_013400495.1 Nicator chloris
GGGCCGGGCATGGCTGAGGGGGCGGCGGGGCCGGGCGGCGCCGAGCGGTACTTCACACGCTGGTACAAGCCAGGTACCGCCGGGGGCCGGGCCGGGCCGGGCCGGGGCGGCGGCGCGGCCCTGACTCCTCTTTGTGCCCTTCTTGCAGACGTGAAGGGGCGGCCGTGCGAGGACTTCTGCGTGCTGCAGCACTCCAACAGGCGAGTGGCCGCCGGGAGTCGGGGTCCGCCTCTGCCCGCCGGGCGCTCGGGAGGCCTCGGGTGCTGCCGCAGCCCCGGTTCTCGCCCTGCGCCCGGAGGGAGCGGAGCTGGCTGCAGCAGCCGGGACATGGACGGGGCTGGCCTGGGACGCAGCACCGGGCGAGCCTACGTTGTCCGGGAAGGTGGGAGGATGGGAGAGTGACAAATCGGCCTCCCCGTCCTTTAATTGCTGCTCCAATGAGAAACGGTGAGGCTTGGCCTCTGCCCCCTGACGGCCCCCCCACACCCCGCTCGTACTGCTCAGCAGTGTCCGTGGTGCTGCCCTCGCTCCCTTGCACCCCATCCTGCTGAAGGGGCCCCATACACCGTCCCTGGCGGTGTTTATGGAAAGACTGGACCTGGCGCTCAGAGCCGTGCTCTGGTTAACACGATGGTGTTCGGTCATAGGCTGGACTCGATCTCAGAGGTCTTTTCTAATCTGACTGATTCTGTGATCATCAGTAGCAGAAGAGCAACATTCCAAAAGGCATTTCTGTGATAACATTTTGAAGAGGTCTGTTTAACTTGATTTAGAACTTCTTCAGTTGGGACAAAGATTCAGCTTTTTCCACATAAAACCTAATTGCTTTTCCTTGTACACGTGCACACTAATGGATGGTGAAGGCAAAGGAAAGTGTCTTGCTTCTGCTTCAATATCCAGTTACTTTGAGTAAATCAACCTGTACCTGATGTGGAGTCTCTTTCCACACTTTACATCTCCCTGCTGCAGCCTGTTAGGGCATCGGAAACATTTCTGGTGTGTTTAGTCCCAGAGGGAAGAACAGAACCTAACTACTGTCCACACAAAAACTGGCAAGGCCAGTGGCTTATGGGTTGAGAGAATGTGAGGCAGCATTTGTGTTCCCGGTGAGTTGCTGCCCTAAGAATTCAGAGTAAAAGGAAGGGCATGCTTGGCACAGGGCAGAACCATCACCTGGCTGCAGCCTTTGGAGTTGGAGCTTCTCTGTGGCTGTTTCCTGCAGTTCTTCCTCAATTCTTCAAAAGGGAAACCAGAGTACCTTCAAATAAAAGGTGTGACAGTAACAGCAAGGAAGGACACTCTTCTGTTTGTACTGGATACTAAATACAAGGTTACGAATCTAAGGTGTCTGATATAAACAGTAGTTTAAATCCTATTGATTTGTTGAATTGTCTATGAACACTGTTCTGCTCCTTTGAATTCTGAAATATCAGGACCCTTGGGTTCTACAGCAGCTTAGCCAGATGTTCTGTATTTTACCATTATTATGTGCGGAGCTGTGGCTCAGTTTGCTGTTTCGAGGCAGTGTGAAGTTGTCTCTTGATTTTTTGTTTTGCGAGGTCTCAGCTCCATCAGGTGACAGCACAAAGACAATTTGTCATCTTCCCCTTAGAAGGAGGCTGGGGTGAAGGGAGCTAGCTTTGCTGCTAGGACATGCTGGATGCATTCACCAGGATCCAGCTCCCTCTTGTGGGAGCTGCACAGTCAGAACTCCCCAGGAGTGTGGGGAGATGGACAGAGCATCCACAGGGAGAGGTCTGGTTCTGTGCCCTGGTTTTCTCTGCAGTCACGCTTCTGTTGATTCTGGTGCTTGCTGTAGGTTTTATACTCTCAAACAGAATAGCTTCCACTGTTCATTTACTGGCAAGTTCATGCTTGTGCATTAGGCATGGTTCTAGGCCAGGCAGGCCTAGTCTCTTCAGCTGGGCTGGTCTCAAACTGTCCAGTGTCATGGTAAGAAATAACCCTCCTTTAGAAAAAAAATGAAATGCAAGCAGCAAGTTAGCTAAGGCCCAGATCACCAAAGGATTCACCAGCTGTAACTGCTCTCCACAAAGGGCCTTTAGCTGTTGAGAAACACTGCTTTGTGTCACATTTTGTGACAAAACTACACCGTGCTTTACTTTTTTGTCTTAACACGAGTACCTACTTCAGCTGCTGGCTGAAATGAACCAACCCTGCTGTCTTGGAGTACAACAGATAGAGCAGCACTGGCTTATTTAAAAGCAGTGGTTGTGTTTCAGTAAGAAGCGTAGGGCTTTTGTAGGGCAGTCTGATATCTCAAAATGAAGCATTTTCTATAGGAGTGGCTTTAGGTCAGAATGCCATTTTCATTGTTTGGTACAGCAGGTGTCAAATAAGATAGGCAGAGAAGGTTGTGGGACTTGCCTAGAGCACAAAGGTGTGGCTTCTTAAAACTGCAGTGGAATAATTGTATGTTGTTTGTTTTTTTTTTGCAGAATCTGTGTCATCACCTTGGCAGAAGCCCACCCTCTTCTTCAAAGTGGGAAAACAATTAAAAACATTAATTACCAAATCAGTGCAAACTGTAGCAGACTTCAGAATAAGGTGTCTGGGAAGTCAAAAAGGGTATGGCTTTTTGATTTCCTTAGCTTTCAGTTTAATCTCTCACACTGCCTGAGATCTTTCTGTCCTTTCTGGATAGAAATGCAGCAGGTTACTTTTGTATTTCATTTAAAACCAGCCCCTCTGCACTCGAAGAATTTAGACTTCCTCAAGAGGTACCTGTCTGCCTGTCCCAGCCAGGCAAACACAGTGCTCCTGCAGCACTGGTGGTGTCCAGTGTTGCTCAAACCCACTTGCTTCTAGTAATTTTTCTGGTAGGGTACAGAGGGACATACACATCCCTAAAATAATAAAAAATTATTTCCAAGAAGATGTAAAGGATTTGGAGACTGTTTCTTTCAAGCAGATGTAGACAGTAGGTGGGCCAGTTCAGCTTGGTGGGTTGTTGAAGGTGCAGTTTAACTTGCTTACACCAAAATCAGTGGTGCTGTTCCTCTCCTCTCTCCCCTGACTTCAGTCTCATCAAAATACAAGTTTGCTGGCCTGGAAGAAACTTAATTATGACTAAATCTGTAAGCTTGTAACAAGCTTCTTTTTGATTTGTGCACATAACAAAGTTGGCATCTTCCCTTCTGTAGGGAAGCACAGCTCTGGACTTGGAATGACCCATAAATATCACACATCCTTCCTTTTAGACATTGCTGATGGTAATACTTTTAGAAGCCCTGTGTAATTAAAATTACAGACATGTTTATTTATTTTCTAAATGCAGGGAGCTCAGTTTTTAACAGAACTTGCCCCTCTGTGCAGGATATCTTCATCAGATGGAGAGGAATACACCATTTACAGGTAAGGTTTTTCCTTCTTTTCTTACCTTGACGTACCACACACAGCTACAGAATCTGAACACTTTTGCAGTTGCATACGAGGGCGGCTGATAGAAGTGAATGAGAACATCCTTAGTAATCCTGCTCTTCTGCAAGAAAAGGTAAGAGACTTTCTTGTTCTTTATTTTTCAGCTTTTATTTCACTGCTAACTTCAGTCTCGCCTTTTAGCCATCGACTGAGGGGTACATTGCAGTGGTTCTACCCAAATTTGAAGAAAGCAAGAGCATAACTCAGGGACTTCTGACACAGAAGGAGTACGAGGAAGTTTTGTTGAAACGCCGCAGTTCTGCTTCATGAAATCAATTCTACACTTCCTGTCTGTGTTTGATACTAAATAAGCGACTTTTATTGTACACTGTGAGTTTTATAGTATTGAGAAGGCCCAGTGCCAGTTTTTAAAAATGGAACTAAACTCTTTGATTCATAAAAGAATAAACCAGTTCAGATAGTTTGTGTATTAAAATTTTTGTAAAAACTTGATCTAAAATTTTTCTTTTTCTCTGAATTCTAGGACTACAGGTTTTAAATAAGCTCAGAATGACATGTTGGAGATTATTTATGTTCCACAATCAGCTTTGCTTCTGCTTAATGCAAGCATAGTACACATAGAAAAATCGCAACATTTAGCAATCATGTAATTTAGCTAAACTAATACAGTATGGAGTTTGACAAAGGTGAATGGAAAATAATGCAACAAAGCCTATGTACAAAGAGCAGATAAATTTGAAAATACATTTCACACCAAGTTGTACTTTCGTAGTATCCTGAAGTCAAATAATGCCCCTTGTACAGAACTTTGTAATAATCAGTATCTACTTTCTTTCAATTTTAAATGGCATAATGTCAAGTCTACATAATACTTCAGTGGTTCTACAGGCAACTCAAATTCTGCTCAGTAAGTTTTAATAAAAAAGAAAGCAACAACTGCCATCTACAAATAAGGTAAAAGAAAAAGGGTTTGAGTCGAGACTATTAATCACTTAGAAATACACTTTGCGTAGAGATGAATCCTGTCAAGATTAAAATTCAGGGGTGCAGCTATTGAAAGAGGTTTTTTTCCCCTAGAACTACTTCATTGCAGGTATAACTTGTAACCAAGGTAACATTTCAGTGCTTCAGGCCACAGCCTTTCAGACTATATTCCTTATTCTGCTTTATCAAATATATAGACTGAAATAGGCCAGAGATGAGTTTACAGACTTCAACAGTAGTGTTACATATAGCATATGCAGCACAGGGGTCTTTACATAAAATGTCTATTTAGCAGCATCTTTGGGTGGACACATCCATTAAGACATTCATAAGCATTAATTACAAAATCGGTATCAACAGTGAGCATAGGAAAGGCATTCACATTATAAAAATACAGAGCATTTAGACTAGCTGGTGTTTTAATGGCCAAGTAATGGGACATCTATTAGATGTGGCAAAGATCAACAGTTTTATATCACATTAACCTGGCTTGACTTTCCACAAAAGAAAGCAGTATTGAAACTTCAGCAAGTGTTACTTTCAAATGGGAGTTCCTGCATTTCTCAGTGCTATGATTACTTGCTCTCTAAAAACGTCATGTTTGTTACATGATTTTCTAAAGACTTGATGCCAAATGTGTCCACTCTTCTTTCTGGAGTACGTGCATTTGTACCAGTTCGGATTCTGTCTTCTTTCCATGGTGGGGCAGGCTTAAGACAACCATTTCCTGCTTTATTCTGTGTATGTGTACAAGAAAGATTTCTTAAAAACAAACAAACAAACAAACAACCCGACCAAACAGACCCCAAAACTTTTAAGCAGTGCAGATTAAGTAAGTACTCACCTTTCTCAGTAATTTGCAGCAAAGTGGAAGAAGTTGACATAATAAAGTCATCACATTCCTTGTTTTCAGAATGCATGCATCAACCTAAATAAGACAATTAATAGCAGAGTAATACCACTCAATACTTGTGTTAGGCAGTTGTTTTTGGCATAAGATGGTGATCTTTGAGTTTTGAGCTGGGTTAAGTAATACTTGTCCTTTTGACCTCTCTCTTATTTAAATGGGTTTTGCCTACATTTTTTAAAATCTCTCTGTATAATACATGTAAAACAAGCATCCTTCCTGTTAAGTGTGATGTGAGCTATGATGCAGACACATCCCAAGAGAATTAACTACTAATAATGTTATATTAAACAGTAACAAGTCTCTTGGAAAGGATCTAAGTATGAATTATCACAATTCTTCATGGTTTTCCTTTTGTTTTATGTCTTGCCTGATCTATAAAGGCATGCATCATCTAAGTCTTAGTTCAATGTTACACTAAAAGTTATCTTACATCTTAACACTCAGCACAGGTCACAAGTCTGAGCCCTTGAACATTAATTTGAGGACCTATTATTGCTATGTACTGATGCATCACTGTGTGAACAGCCTGGAGTTCCCATTTAATTTAGAGAATGTAAAACAAACTATGCAGTAGCCCCAAGGTGCTCAGTTTGGTTCTGAGTGGCTTGCATGCTTTAGCCAGTTTCGCACCCTGCTGTAAAACTGAAACACCTTTTCCACAGCCAACTGGAAACAAACCTCCAGGTGCATGGAAATGGTCTTGCTCACATTGATCACTCTTGGCTCAGGGATACTGATCCCCTCTGATCTTTGCAGATCTACTTGTGTTAAGAGTGGTGAAACCTTCATGGCGGCTGTCTATGTAGTTATTTATAGCAAATATGAATATTGGAAAAAAAATCTACGCAGTCCAGGGTAGATGCTACCTACTGAGAAGCAAATATGTTTCAGTAGTGGAGTTGGGGGTTTGGAATTTGTTACATTTATGTTAATTATCAGTAACAATAATAACTAATTACAGTGGTGGAAATACATATTACCTTCATTGAATTTGGATCCCTGAAGTCCATACTGTGGTACACCTAATTACAGTTCCTGTTTATGTGAATGGAGTTCTAGTGGATTACAGTACTACTGCAACCTAGCTCCATATTTTAACTGGAGCATAAATTATTAAATTGCTTTATTTCAAAACAAGTTAGGTGTTACTTTGAGAAATATATACAATTTTTACCTTACCTTTGTAAATGTAGCACTTTTACCCTGAGCAGAAGCTTTAGCTGTCATCTGGAGCTGCTTGCACATAGAGAGGAGTTTTTCAGCCTCCAACACAAGCAAAGGCTTGTCATCATGTACCTGGTGTGTGGTCCAGGAAGACAAAATAACTGTGTTAAAGACTCCAACATTAAGTTAAGGGAGAAGCCAGCACAAGCAACTTCTAAGCAGTATCACTGATGTCATAAGATACATCACCTGATCAGAAAGAGCATGAAGAGCTGAAGCAAGCTTTGTGCCCTCTGTGGCAAAAATCTGAAAGGAGGAGAAAGCATGTAACAAAATGAATCACAGCAGAAGGTAAGGCTTTTCCCCTCCTCTTTTAATGGTGTGCTTTTAAGTAAAAAGGTAGCAGGAAATACTTGTAATAATTGTGTATCTCTATAATCCACAAGTCAGCAGATTGCAGTGACTTCTGAAATAACAAGCTACACTACAAGCTGCCATCCTCACAGATAAGCAGAGTTTAAATGCTTTCCCTTTACATATAACAAAGCCCCAACTTCCGATTATTTTTTTGCACCGTGGCAGCTCACAAATGTTTTGTGGGTGGATGACACCTGCCGTGTTTGTTTATTGTCCTTGCAAAGGTAACCAGTATCCTGTTACACACAGGCATGCATCCTGGAAATAGCATCCCTCATCCCTTCCTTTGGGCCCTTGTCTTCTGTCTGCATTGTGCAAATTTTTACATCTTCTTTCTGTCCCATGAAAGTCTTGCTGCTCAGGCTAGGATTTAGTATCTGTTAACACTACCAGGGACTGAGCTGAGTGACACAACAAATTCTACAAATGTGTTGAAGTCCACTGTATTTGCCATAATGCCCATTTGCAATCCCTCCCCCCAGCTGGAATCTCAGTGCAGTGATCCTGTCTGAAGCATCTACTGGAACACTGGGAAGTTCACTTTCAGAATATGTACCAGAGTTAGGCTGCTCAAAATCTACAGCTGCCAGTCAATTCATGGTACGCTGTACCTATGTGTAAGGAATCAGACACTGAAGTTCCTGTTCGGCTTCACTCAGTGTCTACGTCCTATTTTGTTAAAAATACGTTACCTCTGCCTGATGAAATAAATCTTGAGTAGTTTTCAGAAGTCCTTCTCCTCTACGGCAAATAACAAAAGCAGAAGATATGCCATTTATAGACTGCAAATTATTTTGGTTGCTACTTACAAAAATTATAGTCTCACCACTGAACATTTTATAGTTCACACATTTTACAGTCTTTTAGGTGATGCTAGACACAACAATACCTACAGGAACTGCATTAAAAATATTACACAAACACCTCGGTAGCTACAGCACTGTTGGGGAATTAACAATGGCTCAGTTCCCATCAGATGAACAAGACTAGAAATCCACATCTCTGGCATACTGAGTATAACTGGACTAGTAGGTAACAAAAAAAATCTCAACTCTGGTAAAAAAATCGCCAAGCAAACCTAAATTCTTCAAGTAAGAAAGCTGACGTTGCACAGGCAAGTTTCAGATAAACACTTTTCAATACAGCAAAGATCAGTAATTGTCATCTACAGTTATTCTCATCTACAGGTATATATTTGTGCTTTAATTCCCTTAATTTTCAAAGTATTTATGAACATACTTCTTAAAATGTTTTCCATACCCAAAAGACATTTAAATAGATGCCCTCCAACAAAACAGGTGTTTAGCCCTTTAAAAATAAAATAAGGGGGTTTTTAAACAGCTTAGAAATCTACAAAAATTTATAAAGCCTACAGACAGAATCAAGTTCCTTTCTAAACGGGTCGCAGTTATTATGCTCTGAAAATGAGAATTTGTTCTTTCTTATAAACACTGTTAATGCTCTTTTCCCCCACCAAAATTTGCCACGTGCAGTGTAATTACCTGGTAAATAAATACATGGAGTAGGCCATACTTGACATGCCTTGCCCATGTTGCACAATCTCATTCTCCTGATCCTCCCATTTCTCTGTCTCAGAATCCACATCAGATGTTAGCAGATGCAATTCTAATCCAAGTTTTGCAATTTTCGCCTGTTCCTGTAAACGGTAGCCATATTTATGGCACTTAAAAACACATTCCTCAGACAAGATAAAAATATGAAAGGAGGTTTTTTACTAAAATGATGGCATCTTACCTCAGTATCTAGTTTGACTGGCTTTAGTGCTTTCAGATTTGCATTATGCTTCTGTTTCAAACAAAAAATAGTATTTTTAAATAAAAGGAATTGGTAATCATTTTACTAGCAAATCTTAAAGAGGTAGCTCTATATTCAGAGAAAGACTTTGCAGGAGAGTTCCAGAGGCTCAAACAAAACTTCTCAGCAGAAACTGAGAACCTGTTCTGATCTGTCTGTCCTGAAATGGCAAGTGCAGATGCCCTGAAAGTGCAAGGGGAAAACCTCTTCCACAGTTCTCAGGCTCCACTTCCTAATGCAGTACAGTCTCTTCCCTTTACCCTGTAAATCCTCAATAAGACTCAGGACTAAACAGTCTTAAGCAAGAACTCCTGCACTGATTTTTCTATTACTGATGGTACTGATATAAAAAGGATGCTGATTTGGCTACTAGCAAGCTGATGTAGCACAACCCATACGAATGCTGGTGTGAGGAGACAGCCCATTGTTCTCTGTCACTCTAGGGAAGCAGCTGTAAACAAATACTGACACTGTGATCTTTTAATGGGATTCCCTTACGTTATTTAAGTCATGAACTATCCAAAATATCAGTCCGTCTGCAAGCCAAATAGTGGCTCACATTAAACAATAATTAGTGGTACTGATGTGAGTGGACTACCTGGTAAGGCAGTGCTTGCCAACTGCATGACACACTCAGGCAGTAATTCATCATTTATTTCATAATTATTTGCTGTTCTTGGCTTTAATTTCGTGTGCTGGTGCTGCCACTGTGCAAAGACAGCAAAAGCACCAGAAGTGGGAGGCACAGTCCACATTCAGAAACCACTGGACTGCAGAGGAATAGTACAAAGTTGGTGTCATAACTTGGAGAGGTGTGAGGCACAGGAAGAAGCTGGATAATCTCAGTGCCCAACTGAGAGCCTTGCCTGAGATCCTGAAAAACTCTGGAAAAAACCTGCTACTATTCATTAGTACTTGGGCAAATTAGGCTCAGTAATGCCTGCAGGGGAAAAAATAAATAAGAAACAATATTCTTCATTGTGAACAGCTTCAGAAATGAGATTGAGGTGCCATTTCCACTTCTCACTTCAAGTATCTGAGCAAAAATACTCATACTGAAGCTCATAGTGCAATTTGGTGCTTAGTTTAGCTTTCTGCCATTTCTCTTTTCCCATCCAAAAATGTTTAAATATTCTGAAACTTATGAATGTCTACCCAGAGTAGACACTGCAATTCTGCCTATGTATTAGAAATGCTGATCTCATATTGAAACATTTAGCACAAAGGACTGATACTCGTAATTGTGATTTGACTACACTGCATATTAGAAATGCAATTTAAGAAATGCTGTTTTTAAGGCAGTGTCTTGAAAGAAGAAAGGAAGACAAAACCAAGCTAGATTTGTTTGTAAACACAAACTTTGGTCTAGAAAGTATGGCACATATTTAACCTGCAGAGTGAAGGGTATTCAAGAAAACCAGCACTGGTTACAACAAATAAGTTTTTCCATTCACAAAAACTAAAGAAAGCTCAGAATGTTTTTGCAGTTTTCTTCACTCTAGTGTTCACTTGCATTATTTGAATAGTACTATTGTTAAAAGTCAGAGCAGTAGATACGTTATGCTGCTTTTAAAACATGATTCAACACTTTAAACTGTACAGAAAAAATATGCATTAAGTACACACATGAATCATCACTGCTGCTCTGGTCCTTATCTGCAGCATGGTCTAGGGTGCCACTCATCACCAGAAAACAGCACAGTGGCAATCACACAGATGTAACAAAATATGTGATCTAATTAGATTGGCAGGAACAGTGTGGCCTCTGTGCAGGGACAGCGTGGGCGTCAGCCAGGCACAGGACATCTGTGGTGGCAGTAGGGGGACGAGAGGCTCTGCTGAGAGGAACAGCAGCAAGAAGAGAGGCAGTTCCAAAGCTCAGAGCATCAGCTAGGCAAAGAAATTACTCTGTGAAGAAACTCTGGTGTCCCCTGGATGAAATCTATATTTTCTGTCTACTTTCAAACTGTGCATTTTTAACTCCCCACAATGGTAAGTATCTTGCAACACTCAAAAAAGAAGACAGCAACCTTTCAAACAATAACAAAGCAGAACTGTTTAAATGCTGACCACAAAAATTTTTATTTAAAAACATATGAATCAGTAAGTGGGATTCTGACTGCAAACATTTAATCTCTAAATTATGAAGTCCAGAAGCTATGAGCCTTAGTCAAACTGGTCAGGGACAGAAACCCTATCCAAAGTTTCAATATTTAGTTCCATAACTGAAATCCACCCATGCTCATGCAGCTAATGTATTATATTTAAATCTGTAGATTGGATTTATAATTTTTTTTTAATAAATACTGGATTTTTTAACCTTTTCTCTTTTCATTAAGGGTCAGAAGTTGTATTGTGTTTGAAGCTGTAGAACTGCACAACAGAAGACATGGAGACAGAGGATCATTTCAAACCCAAATTCCTCTACAGTACAGGTTAAGAAAAGAAAGCAAGGAGAGAAAGAAACAAGCTAGAGCTTACTGGGTCTTTTGAGACCATTCTTTCCCTTTTTCCTACCCATGGAAAGATTCAGTTTATAGCGAGTGAATCAAATGACTGATTACATGACACAAATAAGGTTTAGGAGGCTTCCTAACACAGAGATACTCTCAGAAACAGTGTAATATCAATTATAACCAGCTACGGATGTTAAATACCTCACACCTAAAAACTGGGTATTTGGTGTAACTTTTTTCTCTATACTGAACACACTTAAGATCAAAGAAGGAAACAAGAACCCATTATTTAAAGAGGCTACAACAGGCTCAAACATGAACCCTTGTTCCAAATAGGTTAACTCAAGCTATAATGTTAACTCTTGGTATTATGATTTATTTTTTCTTTTAGTTTTCACTATTTTGCAGCATATTCCTACTGTTTTAATAGCAACAAAGCACTTTTTTATTATATAGCATGACAGTAGAGTATGTGGTAAAAAATTAATGAACAGGAATTAAAGTTTATGTACAACCCAAGTGATTAAAGCACAAGTACCTAACTAGTTACTTTAGTCTTCAGTCTATTTATTATTCATTTAATAAATTGACAAACTGATATTTTACTGTCAGCCTTTCAGTCATGTTACCAAGATACTGTTATGTTCCCATCAAGTTGTGACAGGGAAAGAAGTCAAACAGAGAACAGCAGATACAAAGTAAACACAGCAAACCCAAAAGCAACTTACCCCTGGTCTGGGCAGGGACAGGTAAACACGCTTCTCTCCTATGAAGAACACACAGGTTTATACCAAAAATGTGTATGCAGATTTTAATCAATGGGATCAAATGCCTTACTTCATCCTTCCTTAAAGTGCAGTACTATAAAAGCAAATTACTTACCTGTAATTCCTCCTCTGAATACTGCACAAGATCCTCTGTCTCATGCTTTCAGAGACAGGCCAAGAGCTCTGTACTGCTCAGATTTTAGCAACTGGCAATTAAGAAGGCTTCTCTGAACATTTCCCCCAGTAATATTTCTAGTCCCCTGCATGCATTGCACAAGGAAGTGAAGCAACTCTCTCCAATGACTCACTAGCTACATGCACTTATTTTGTCGTAAAATACAGAATACAAAATTGTAGCTCCATGTATGACTTTTCTTAACATGGGTTGAATGGTCTGAAATTTGGAGTAGACAGTGCCACTAGTGAGAAATACCTAGGCAGGTTTTCCTAAGTAATGCAAATAAAACTCTCATGTTGTACTGTACTATACAGATCCCATGTGTGCTGTATTTTATAAAGAAGGAAGTTCTACAGCATTTTACACACTTACTGTATTGTTTGTTGCATTGCCAGGAGCCTACAATATTCCAAGTCTGAGCAAAACAAATTAAGAAAGAAAAAATCCTTTTTGGGTGTTACCTAAAAGTTGATAAGAAGACTTTATTTTCAAGAAGAAACAGTGCCTGGGCTGACAGCCTAAGATTTTCAGTTACCAGAAGACATAATAGTCTATGAAGACTTGCATTTATTACAACAGATTCAGGAGAGGAAAGTCTGCTAAAGCAAATGAAAATAAATAAAAACCTTAAGAGCTAGAAAGAAATTGGTACTACTGAAAAACCCAGGAGCAATCAAAAAAACCCCACTCCACCAACTAAAACCCAAGGGCTGCTACAATGGATGTCAGTACAGGTTTACATAGAGAGCATGCATTGCAACAAAGGACAAGCAACAAACCCCTCTACAATTGCTAATTCTTCCCTTTTATCAGCTCCTAGAGAAATTCCATTCTGAGTCCTCAGAAGACAGTTCTTTTGTGCATTGAGGATTTTTTGAAAGCATGCCCTTTATCTTCTGACACAACAGGAAGATCATAATCTCTGTGTCTAGGCAACTGACCCCTAAAATTTTAGGATGCCAACAAGTGTCCTTCAACCCTCTTGAATAATAGGAAAAATGGAACCTTCCTTTCTAAGATCACCTTCTCCTACACAGTTTTGCAAAAGATGAATGAGCTAACAGGGCACAAGCTGCATAACCATTATTTTTTTCAGAATGCAGAATTGTTTGGGTATTAATTGCCCAAACATGTATCCAAGCAAGATTTCTCCCTAAAGACCAATACAAATTATGAGACGTCATTTACAACATCCTATACATCAAAACATCAGCTAAAGGACATGTAGGAAAGCATGTAAGACATACAAGAACAAAAGTGAACTTTCAACTTTAAATACTGCAGCATAAAAGACGTCCTTGGAGCTACATAAAAATCTTTTGTGCCTTGTTAAGAAGTTCAAACACAAGAAGCTTCGACATGACAAATGGAATAAAAATGCTCACTGCAATGACAGAGTACTTGCACACACAAGGCAGGCATTCAGAATTATGGAAACCAAATGGAAAGTGGTGGCATACAGAAAGAAGAAAATAAAAATTGCCTTTGCTCTTCTAGTAATTCCCATTTTTTGGCTTAGCAAGGTTTAGTTGCTCACCATATTCAAAAAGAAGGAAGATCTAACTATTTCTGGTAACATTTTAAAAAACCCTAAAGACCACAAAATACACAAAAAACACACTTGACTGGACACACAGATACCAGATCTTTCAAAAGAGCAGATCAGCTCAGGTCACACATAATCCTACTTAATCAGAAAATACTTAATTCCATCAGTGTAATCACAGAACTTTTATTCCATTAACAGAATATACATCTATAATTTTTTTGGTAATTAATTTCCTTAGTTTGTGTGTCAGATCTTTGCTATTATATCAAGAGGCTTTTTTCACCACATGATGGTCTTCTTGTTATTTGACTCTGCCTTTGTTTTTCGTAATGTGTTTTCTTAAACATGTTTTTCCTTTTTCTTCCCTTAAAATTATTTTCATTATTTCATTCTCTTTGTCTTCCAATTTTCTGCTTTCTACTACTAGTTCCAGTCCTGTTTTTCCCTCCATAATACCCCTATTTCAACTTTTAATTCCCACTTTTGATGTCACTTCTCTGGGAGTATAGCAGCATGGCTGCTTCACTTTTCTTTCTAGAATTTGAGCTTCATAATTCTGAAATTCTGATCTGTATCACCTATTCATCATCTACAGTCCTTCAAAAACCTCATGGTCATTGAACTCTCAAATCAAGTGGGCAAAACAGAAGAGGAGGGCAGTAAAGTATGTTATTTATCTTCAGAAACCATTCTCTCACTTCTGACCCAAGCTACAAGGGAGCAAATCAGAAGATTATTTATTTACATTCTTTTCCACCATGTTCAAACCAAAACATTAGAAAAGAAGAGACTGGCTGACATCCAAGAGCCTGGATTGATGAAAGGTGCTTTTGTCAGGTGGCTCATCTCGAAGTGCAAGAGCCTCAGAGTTAAGCATCAAATGGAAATGAACCAAACAATCCCTCTGTGGGCAGAATCAAACTTCCCGTGCCTGGCAGAAGCCACCCTCTTGAGGAGCCTGTCACCCTCCTCATCCCAGCCTGGACACACCAACATTGTGGAGAACAGGCCTCCTCAGTGCTGGATTAAAAAGTGGTTTAGGATTGAGCAAGAGAAGGACAACTCTACCTTGCTGTACAGCTCTGCACAGCACAGGAATATTTCCAAAAGACAAATGAGGGTTACTGGGCTGTGGTGAGCTCACCAACCTCCCCCACCCTACCCTACCTGTGAATCCTGCTCCCCTAGAGAGGCCCTTTTCAACTTGGGCATGTTCTGGTATAATTTCATTAAAATTGAGTAAAATACTAAATCCAGCTCCTCCCATGTGCATTTGGAACCTCAGCATGAGAAATACCTCATTTTATGTTATGAAAAAAACACTGGATAAGGAGCTATGCAATTGCTTGTAAAAATAAAGAAATGAGTATAAACAATGTGAATCTAGTGTAATCAGAAAAATGCTTCTTTTATTTGATGTGTCCAGCACATTTAGTCACCATTCAATTTTTGCATCTTAAGCTGTGTTCTGAACTCTCTAACAAAGCCAAACAAATTGGTAGTACAAAAATACAAGTTTTTAAACTGAGGAGAAAAAAAAATATACCTCTTACTGTAATTCTATCTCTTGTTACATACAGTCACAATTTGACTTGGAATAAAGCACTTGATACATTTTAGTCTGTAAAATAAAGACACTTCTACCAACCTCAACATTAAGACAAGTATCATGAATTACAAGAAGAATAAGGTCTTATCAAATATTGTGAAACTCCATTGTGTTTGGAGGCAAAAGTTTTGTTAATGACACTCCTATAACCTCTGAGCAAGTAAATATGTTAGTTTCATTTATTTACTGGATCACCAGCTGTGTTTTCTCAGAGAAGGAAAATGTTGGAAGTGGCAAAGTAACTTCAGGGTATTTTCTGGTAGAAAAAAGGTGGGGGTATTTGGGTGAGATTTTTCCCCTCCCTTTTTTTTTTAATGACAAAAGTCATTCAAGAGAAAACAAGCAAACAAAACCAGATTAGCCCACAATACAGAGAAAACTTTGTAGAAGACAGGTAGATATGAGAGACCAAATTACTTTAAAGGACATAATTGGTGGCTACTGTGAAACAATCCAGATTCAGATGAAAGTCTTTTACGAGGCTGGGCCATGTGACTAGGAAAATGGAGATTTCTTAACAGTGTTTTGGCAAGATCTAAAGCACCCAAGGCCACAGAGAGAAGACAAGCTATGGTTGGTATCTTACCAGTGGTGGTATCTGAACATCTTATGCTGAAAGAAAGACTGAGGAAATGGGAGACACTAACAAGAACACACTTGGTGGTTATGCCAAACAAGAGAAGTCTTCACCGCATCACTCACAATGGCCTCCAACCTCCTCAGCAACACCCACCCATTCTCCTTTCCCTCCTTCAAGCAAGGACATTGGCTTGCCCTAGTGAAATGATGCTTTAAAGAAAGTGGAAAATACCTCTTATGGAAAATGTGTTATCTGCCATCAGCAGCCCCAAGAGAAAGTTATTAACTACAGAAGAGGCTGGGCATCTGACATCAAGAACAATTTGTTTGGAGAGCCAAGGATAAGCTTTGCTATGGCTGCATGATTCTCATCCTATTATTTTTAAACACAGTAATATCTATATATATTTGTATGCACACACAGAGATAGATATAAATATATAAAAAGGTTATAATTCAACCTTGCTAGACCATTGTATCAATATGAAAAAAAATCAGATACTGCATGATCAGCCCTAAAGATTCCCAATTTATTCTAACACATTAACAATAGCACAATACCACAATTTAAGTTTCATTTTATAAAATATTCGCTTTAAGGAAAGAGAGTGTGATCCTGGCTCCCAAAACAAACAAAAAAAAATCTGCTGAAAGTTAAAAGGCCCATGAACAGGCTGTCTGATTGCTGCACATATTTATGTGGTATTCCAGACCAAGGTGGAAGAACAGCTGGGATAACAATCACCTTTTTCTCAAAAGTCTCAAACTGCCAATAACCTGCAGTAAACACAATTATTGTAAACCCACTGAGAAATTCAACATATGTTTTCTTTTTACAGGTCTTGAGACTCAGGCACACACTCATTTCACCAACCAGCAGCAATAATTTAAGATATTACACCCTGTGATTGGTTGCTACTGTGCTCAAAATGCTGGCAGTAAAGAACTGCTTACACAAAAAATCAAGAACAGGAAGTTAAACTACAAGATAAAAATGAAAAGAGGTCTCAATTGCAAGACAAAGTATTGTATCATTATAAAGTGTCATCTAACCTAAGGATTTACTTTTTCTGTATTTTGGATACAAAAAATTAAGTGCCTGTATTTAGCTAAATCTAAGCTTTTGAACCTGAGCGATTTTTTTTAAAATACAAGACATTCAGTATTATTATATATTACATTCTATCTGTATGCAATTATACCCTAATGACTGAAACAAACATGTAGCTCTAAGAAGTATGACAGGCTACACAAAAGACATCATCTGGAAAAAAATGATGTGGTATAAAAATGAAAAACAAAATGCCTTCCATTTTAAAAGTAAATTACCCTATGCTAAAAGTAGACACAGAATTTTTTTTCCTTAAGATTGCAAGCTTTTCTTCTACATGTTGTACAAATACCAATAAACTTACCAACCAGAGAAAAAATCCCAAGATTGTGCAGAGTCGTCAGAAATTCCATCCAGGAGAAAGGACAGCAATTTAAAAATCAAATAACTACATTCACTACATTATGAAGTGAATACAAGGCAAGCTGACAGTACAGAATATATATCCATATATGTATTTTCCACAAATACAGGATATTAATTAAACATGTCACAATTCAAGTTGTATCTTGACTGTCATGAATTGATGATATGTCCTAGATAAAACAAAGGGTGGCTGAAAGCCCTACACCCCTTGTATTTGAACACTGCTGGCAAAGAGCTGTGTCTAACACTTTTGTGTCCTTTGAACAGTTCCATTTGATTTTGCTAGAACTAATCCCAATGCAGAAAATTAGACATAGCTAATCTTTCGTAAATCAGGCCTTTAAATATTTGGCTGCTTTTATTTGAAAAAGCCCAATAAGCAGCATGATTTGACATCTACACAAACCCAATATATTTGTGTATTACTACCTTGATCCCATGGGACGCGGGAGTGCTTACTGCACTCCACTCTTAAGAAAACAGAATTTCCTAAATCACACCTAAAATTCTTAGATTTGAAGTTACATTATTCTATTTCTACACAGCATTCTTACCTCTTCTTCCTTCAAACACATCGTTGATTTCTCTTAACAACAAAGACATGTCACTCAGTTGAGACTCCCAGGCCTCGCAGAACACCTCAAGGTTTTCTTTTGCAATCTTGCTAGATGGATGTAATGCCAGGGTTTCTGCAGCAGAGATTATCTGGACAAAGAACAAAGCGTTTGCTGTTGCAAGCCCTAGTACACAGTGTTCCACATGAATTCACAAATGCCTCCACAGGCAAAACACAAAATTCAACTGCTGCTATTGCATCTCTTCTGTAGCGTATTCATCTGACATTTGCAGGCTTGATGATCTTTCTTGTGCGTTCTTTTAGCTACCACCCAGCATTAGAGCAAAATTCCTTCTTAGACATGAATGCTTTGAACAGTTAAACATTAGGTCTCCTAAAAACTCACACAAGTAATTTTTGATTAATGTGTAGTAGAAGCAGCCAGTTAAAAGCTGGACGTACCTGTGGGCCAGTGACCTGAAAGGTATCTTCTGCATGTATGCAAGTGATCTCAAGGGGCTCAGTTCCAGAAACATGCCTCAATAAGCGACACATCTGAATTATTTGAAAAAATATGAAAAGAATTGTAAAAAATGTGCCTTTATTAGTAGTGAGAAAAGGTGCACATACAAAAATGTGCGTACAAATAAACACGAAGTTACTGATTGTCCTTTCAAATATTTACTGGGGACCGCACAGCTGGGTGCTTCTCAGGGAGAGTTAACAATAAAAATGGGGCTAAATCCTGACTTGAAAGATGTGGAAAACCACTGAGAGAAAGGAAAGTCTTAATAACTAAATTAAAGTGAAACAAAAACAATTTCACATATTTATGACTGAATGAAACTGAAAGTAAACCCACATATATAGAACCTGGAAAAACTGTAGCA
>WAAE01015478.1:0-10756 GCA_013400495.1 Nicator chloris
CAGGAGCAGGGATGTGGCTCTGGAGCAAATCCAGCCGGGAACAAAAGCTTGGGATGAGGCCAAAGGAATTTTTCCGGCTCATGGAACGACACAGGGAATGCTCCGGAGCAGGGATGAGGGAAGGAGCAATGGGAGACCCTTCCTTCCCACAAAAACACAGGAAAGCTCCGGTTTTTCAAGGATTTGGGGATAAAAAAGCAGGAGAACGAGGTGTGGAGTTCCTGCAATAGGAATTTTGGGGATGGAAGCGGGAATCTGAGCCTGGAATTCTCACAGTGATCCCACCTGGATTCTGCTGAGGGATCCTTTGGGAATATCAGCAGCATTCCCACAGATCTTGAAAGGAGAGGAATTCCCAGGGGATTTTGCTGGGAAATTTCCTCAGAGGGGAACTTGGAGCCATCAAATCCCAGAATTTCACAGCAAGGGCAAAAGGAAAAGGGGAAAAACTGGAAATCTGGGATGTGCCCCATGGGAAAATCCCAAATATTGTACCAGCAAGGAATTTTTTCCTTAAATTATGGGGAAAGTCCCTCATCCCTCACTTTCCACAGGGAGAAAGGAAAAGTGGGAGTCCCACAGCAGGAATTCCTGAATTCCCAGATTTTCACTTAAATTCTCTGGATAATCCTGGAATATATTCCCACAAAAAGCTTTCCCACAGCTCAGCCTCTGCTGGATTCCCTCGGGAATTCGAGCACTGCAGACAAAGGAGAATCCTGGAGCAGCTTCCCATTTTTCCATGGAATTTCCAAGCAGAAATCTCCTTATTCCATTGATTTGTTCTCCTCCCCCCTTTTTTTTCCCTGCCTAAATATTTTTGGGGAATTTTCCTTGAGGGAATCTGATCCGGAAACTGAGGGATCAGACAGAAGAAATTCCCTTTTTCCCTTTTTTTGGTGCCTCCAGCCCAGAGAGAATCCCAAAAAACCTGGATTTTTCCACAGGCAGGACCCAATCCAGGTTTCTCCATGAACATTCCCATTGTTTTCAGTGGGAATAACCCAAAATTCCATCCACAAGACACCGGAATGACAGGAAAACTCCAGGAAAAGCAGAATTCCTTAACATAAGGGATGCAAGAAACAGGGAAAATTGGGATATTTCCGGGATATTCTCCTTTTTTCAGCTTCTCCCTAATTTTTAGGAAGTCCTGGACTTCCAAGGATTTTTTTTTTTCCAGTGAAAATCCATTGCCCTTGAAACGTTTCCCAGAGATTTGAAGCTCGGGATCATTTGCATTCCCTGGATTTCTGGAAAACAAAGGGATGAGCTGTCAAAGGGAAGGAACCAACCGGGAATAAAGGAAAGGGATAAAAGCTGGGAAAAGTCTTTCACAGCTCCCAAAAAAAAAAGCAGGAAAAGCTTCCCAAGGACCTTGAGCTGTTCCATAAAAACTGCTGGAATTTTCACCAGCTCGGGATCGTCCTGGGGTGGCTCCTCCTGGAATATCCAGCGTTTGTTCCCTTTAAAACCTGGAATTCCTGCTGGGATCGCAGCCTCGGGTTTGCTTCCCTACGGATTTCAGGCCTGGAATGTTCTGGGTACCCTGCCCATGGAACTGGATGAGATTTTCCCAAAAGAAATCCGGGATTTGGGGATTCTCCCAGCTTTAGTAAAGCAGGAATTGCAATCCAAACCTTCCCTGCATCAGGACAGAATTCCCAAATTTCTCCCCTGAGGGCTGGGAATGGCTGAGCTCTCCTGGAATCTTCCAGGAGAAAAGTTTCCCTCTATATCCAAGCCCTTTTCCAGGAGCTTGGAGCTCCAGTGTCCGTCCTCCATCCCTCTGGAATGACACTGGATCCACCCAACTGGGAAAAAATCTTTCCCACCTTTTTCTTTCCTGCCGTTTTTCCTTTCCTGCCCTCAGCTTTCCATCCTTGGAAAACCAGGAATTCTCTGTTAAAAACCAAACCTCTCCACAGGAGCTGATTGGAACTCCCTGCCCATGGGACTGGATGAGCTTTAAGACCCCTTCCCAAAAGAAATCTGGGATTTGGGGATTCTCCCAGCTTTAGTAAAGCAGGAATTGCAATCCAAACCTTCCCTGCATCAGGACAGAATTCCCAAATTTCTCCCCTGAGGGCTGGGAATGGCTGAGCTCTCCTGGAATCTTCCAGGAGGGCAGGAAAAGTTTCCCTCTATATCCATACTCTTTTCCAAGAACTTGGAGCTGCAGTGTCCATCCTCCATCCCTCTGGAATGACATTGGATCCCCCCAATTGGAAAAATTTCTTTCCCATCCTTTTTTTTCCCTGCCATTTTTTTTTCCCGCCCTCAGCTTTCCATCCTTGGAAAACCAGGAATTCTCCTTTAAAAACCAAACAGCTGCTGGGAATTCCCTGCCCTAGGAACAGGGTGACCTCGAAGGTCCTTCCCAACAAAGCATTCCACGAAATAAGCGGGAGAAGCAGCAGAGAATTCCCAACGGGAATGCTGGCCCAGCATCCCCATCCCTGTCTCCACGGCTCATCCCAAAGGTGTCACTCCTCATTTCCACGGATCCCATCCCAAAGCTCCGGCAAAAAGAACAAATCCGGCCGGAACTGCAGGAGATGAAAGGAGCCTGGGATGGGGTTTGGGATCCAAAGGAGCCTTTAATCCCTTTTTAATGGAGAGGGATGAAAAGGGGGAATGCTGGAAAATCCCTGTGTCCATCGCCATGGAGATGGGAATGGCAGGGGAGATTACGGAGCAGCGGGAAAATCCAATCCCGGCAATTTTCTGCCGGATTTTTAGTTTTTTTAGGAATTAACCCTCCCGTGGAAAAATCCTGGCAGGACACAGGGAGATGGTATTCCAGGAAAAGAAGGAAAATCGTTGGAATGGTGGTTTTCCCGAGATTTTGCCTCCAGTGGTGAGGGGAAGAGAGGGTCTGAGTTACAGAATCCTGGGATTCTTGAGGTTGGAAAAGCCTTGGGGATGGAGTCCAAGCATTCCCAGCACCGATCCGGGGCCCCAAGGGCCGGATTCACAGGGATTTCAATCCCAACGGGAACGGGAATTCCAGCCCTGCCCCGGGAACAGCATCCCAAATATTCCAGAGGCTGCACATGGAGGGGGGTGAGGGCTGGGAAGTGCCAAGTCCTCTGTCCTGCTGTATCCCAAAATACTGAGGATCCCAAATATGCCAAAAAAATCTCAGGATCCCACGTGGGCCCCTCTGGGACCCCAAAATCCTCAAATCCTGTCCCACCACATCCCAAATAACTCAGGATCTGTCTGGGATCTTC
Source organism: Nicator chloris (assembly GCA_013400495.1). Lineage (NCBI taxonomy): Eukaryota > Metazoa > Chordata > Aves > Passeriformes > Pycnonotidae > Nicator > Nicator chloris. The sequence continues at coordinate 3,237 of WAAE01015478.1, forward strand.
TGACGCTCCCAGCCCCACTCCAGACCCTCTGAGACCCCCAAAACCCTCCAAGCCTGCCCCATCCAAAGAACTGAGGATCCCAAATATCCCAAATAACTCAGGATTCACGTGGGATGTTCTGATTCCCCTCCAACACCCCCAGTCCCATTCCAGACCTCCTGGAACCCCAAAATCCTCACTCATTCCAAACCTTCTGCACCCCAAATCCCCAGACCCACCTCAAACTCTCTATGTCCCATCCCCCCACAACATTCCCAGTCCCATTCCAGACTCTCTGCATCCCATATCCCAAATAATTGTGACCCACCTGGGATGCTCCGGCACCCCCAGCTCCATTCCAGACTCCCTGGGACCCCAAAATCCTAAAATCCCGTCCCACCACATCCCAAATAACCCAGGATCTGTCTGGGATCTTCTCATGCTCCCAGTCCCACTCCAGACCCTCTGGGACCCCCCCAAACCCTCAAATCTTGTCCCATCCAAAGAACTGAGGATCCCAAATATCCCAAATAACTCAGGATTCACGTGGGATGTTCTGATTCCCCTCCAACACCCCCAGCTCCATTCCAGACCCTCTGGGATCCCCCAAACCCTCAAATTCTGTCTCCCCACATCCCATATAACTCAGGATCTGTCTGGGATCTTCTCATGCTCCCAGTCCCACTCCAGACCCTCTGGGACCCCAAAATCCTCAAATCCTGTCCCACCACATCCCAAAAAACCCTCTGCCTCTCCCCAGCACCCCCAGGCCTCTCCCCAGGCCCACTCCAGTCCCTCCCGCAGCCCCGGCCCTACTGCGGGCCCCCTCCGAACGCTCCCCCCGCCCTCGCAGCCCCCAGCCCGGCCCGACCTGGAGCGTTCGCTGCCTCAGAGCCTTCAGCCGCTCCCGCCGCTTCAGCGCCTCCTCCTCCAGCCGCCCCAAAACAAACCCCTCGGCCTCCTCCGCGGCTTCCATGCCGCCGCCGGGCGCCGCCATCTTGTACCCCGGCTCCCGCCTGCCGTACAGCGCGCGGCGCGCATGCGCGGCAGGCCAGGCGTGCCGAGCGCCGAGCGTATCGATGCGAGCAATCGATTGAGGGGGTTCGGGGGGGGGAGGTAAAAAATTATCCATTAAATATTTGAAAACGCTTTGAAAGGAGATTTAAAGGGAAAACGAGCCGAAACCGTCGAGTTTTGTTCGTTCAGGGTATCTCCAAGGGAGAGCAAGGCTCAGCTGCACTAATTAGTGTTAATTTTTGGTGGGGATGGGGGGGGCGGCTTTGCCTTCCTACCCCCTCTTTATCTCCCCTTTAGGAATATGGGAATGTGGGAATGGGAAGGAAAAGCAGACCGGGAACGGGGAACGGGCGCTTCCCCCGCACCCCAGCAGGTGGAGGGGAGTCCCCGCCCCCCCACACCTGGGGGAGGTGCCAGGGCTGGAATTGGGGGGGCTCGGGGGGGGGGGCGGAGCCGCCGCTCGTTCCCAGCCGGGCCGGCCCCGGGCATGGCTTCCCGGGAGCGGCTGTGCGAGCTCTGGATGCTCTACTTCGCCAAGGTGAGCCGGGCACCGGGCACCGAGCACCGGCACCCCCCGGGCGAGCGCTGGGGCGGGGGCACCCCCGGCACCCCCCCCGCCCNCCCGCGGGTCCCCAAACCCCCCCGCTGGGTCCGCGCCACCCCGCGTTGGCCGCCGCGTCCCCCCCTGCACGCCGTTGTCACCTGCGGGCTGTCCCCAAGCCCGCCTCGCCCCCGGCGCCATCCGTGACCCCCCCCCGGGGACACCGCATCCCGCGGGGACCCCCCCGCCCATCCCGCCCCCCCTTTCCCGGGGGGCATTTGGGGTCNTTTTCCCGGAGGGAATTTGGGGTCCCCCCGCCCCTCTCACCGCTCCCCGGGGGGGTTGGGGGTTCCTTAGCCCCCCCCGGGAGGTTTTTTGGGGGGGCCGCGTGTCCCCTCCGCTCCCGGCGCCACCGCCCGGCGACAGGTGCGCGGTGACATTGGAACGGCGACAGGGTGGGGACAGCGGGTTCTGACGGGGGGGGGTTGGTTTTGGGGACCCCCGGCAGCCTCTGCCAAGTCTTGGGGAATGTCCCCAAGGGGGTTCCTGGGTGGGGACCCCCCCGCGCCACCCCAAAAGTCCCTCGTGCTTCGTTTTGTCCTTAATTACCCCGGGGGCGGGTCCTGGAGGAGAGGTGGCACCCAAGTGTCACCCCCCTGTCCCGTGTCACCCCCAGCGTTGTCCCCGCGGGTTGGGGTGACCTGATGGGTTTTGGGGTGAAATTGCTCCCCCAAAACCCGGCCGTGCCCCGGGGAGGTGGCTGGAGATGCCAGGAGGGTTGGGGACAGCCATGGGGTCTGTCACCTCAGCTGGCCCCACGATGTCACCTGGGACCCTCCTCTGCACCCCGAAACAAGGTGACCCCACTTTGAGGGGACACAGCCAGGAGGCTCGGACAGGGCCACGTGCTGGGACATCGGGGGGTGACATGGGGACAAGTGCCACTCCATCGGGGGGGTGACATGGGGACAGGTGCCACTACATCGGGGTGGCTGTGTGGGGACAGGTGCCACTACACTGAGGTGTCTGTGGTCGTACAGGGACAGGTGCCACATTGTCAGGGTGTCCCTGGTCCCATGGGGACAGGTGCCACAGCCTTGAGGTATCTGTGGTCATCCAGGGACAGGTGCCACACCACTGAGGCGTCTGTGGCCCTCTGGGGACAGGTGCCACACCACTGAGGTGACCATGGCCATGTGGGGACAGGTGCCATCCATCAGTTGTGTGTGGTCACACAGGGGACATGGATGGGGACAGGCGCCATCCGTCAGGTGGATGTGTGGTGGCAGGGGACACGTCACGCTGTCGAGTGTCCGTGGGGGACACGTGCGGTGCCACCAGGGTCTGATGGCCCTGCAGGGTCCCATCGTGCTGTCAGGGCACTCACGGGGGGACAGGTGTCACCCGCGGTTGTGTGGGGACGGGGGCCACTTGCCAGGGTGTCCTGCTCGCTGTGCCACACCAGTGGGGTGGCCGTGCCACCTCTGAGGTGCCAGGGACAAGGCCAGACCCCAGTGTCACCTCCCCAGCCAGGTCATGCAGCAAAACCCGGTGGCCTTTGCCACAGCGATGTCCCTAAGGCCCTGGTGAGGACAGGGCTGAGAGGACATGGCCAGGGTGGTGGCAGCGTCCCCTCGATGGCAGCGTCCCCTCGATGGCAGCGGCCCTGTCGCTGCCCCCCCAGCCGGTGACCCGGGAATGGCCGCGTTATCTCGGGTGGCTTTAAACCAGGACAGAGCTCCTGTCACCGGCGCTGGCAGGGACAGGACTGTCCCCAGGGGTGGCCGTGCTGTCCCACCCCTCGGAAGGGGACAGCGGGAGAGCGGGAGCACCGCCAGCACCCGCGGGGTCCCTCAGCGTCACCGTGCAGGGGGGTGACATCTCGCCGGCTTTGTCACTGTCGCTTTTTGGGGGGCTCCCGGCCGAGGGGCGGCGTTCCCGGCTCGGCATTCCCGGCTCGGCAGTTCCCGGTTCGGCATTCCCGGCTCGGCAGTTCCCGGTTCAGATTCCCGGCTCGGCAGTTCCCGGTTCGGCAGTTCCCGGTTCGGATTCCCGGTTCGGNGCAATTCCCGGTTCGGCATTCCCGGTTCGGATTCCCGGTTCGGATTCCCGGTTCGGATTCCCGGTTCGGCAGTTCCTGGTTCGGCAGTTCCCGGTTCAGATTCCCGGCTCGGCAGTTCCCGGTTCGGATTCCCGGTTCGGCATTCCAGGCTCGGCATTCCCGGTTCGGATTCCCGGTTTGGCATTCCCGGCGCTCCCAGGCGGCTCCGCGCCGGCCGAGCCCAGAAGCCGCCGAACAGGCTCTGCCAGCCGGGAACCGGCTGCGACAGCACCGCGGGGTGGCACCGCCACCGCCACCGGCAGGGACCGCGGCCTCGGGAGGGCACGCCGGGAGCTTCGGGACACCCGCTCCGGGTGGGCACAGCGGGAATTTCGGGACCCCAACTCCCCCAGCTCGGGATGCAGCTCCGGGTGAGTGCCCCGGGAATTTCGGGACACCGGCTCCGGGTGTGTGCCCCGGGAATTTCGGGACACCGGCTCTGGGTGAGTGCCCCGGGAATTTCGGGGTGCAGCTCCGTGTGTGTGCGCTGGGAATTTTGGAACACCAGCTCCAGGTGGGCACACCGGGAATTTCGGGACCCCAACTCCGGGTTCGGGGTGCAGCTCCGGGTGGGTGCCCCAGGAATTTCAGGGTGCAGCTCTGGGTGGGCCCACCGGGAATATCGGGACACCGGCTCCAGGAGGGCCCACCGGCAATTTCGGGATGCAGGTCCGGGTGAGTGCCCCGGGAATTTTGGGCCGCAGCTCCAGGTGGGAGCGCCGGGAATTTCGGGGTGCTGAGAACCGGCAAACTCAACACTCGGCAGCTCCCGGGGCAGGATTTGGGGTTGTGTTTTCAGGGAACACCGGGATAAACCAACCCAGCCCCTCGTGCTGCCACCACCGCGAGCTTGGGGACATCCCGGAGCTGCCGGGTGGGCACAGGGATGGAGGGCGCCGGTGGCACCGCGGTGTCCCCAGGCGGTGCCGGTGTCCCCAAACGGAGCCCGTGTCGCCAAGCGGAGCCGGCAGCGGGGCAGGAAGCGCCGTTGGGGCCGCGGGTGACTTGGCATTTCCTGAACTCGAGCTTTTTTGGTGGCTTTGCACAAGCGACAGCGGTGACAAAAAGGGGGGGCCCCCCTAAGCACCCCCGCCTCACCCCGTTCCGGCCCCGCTGCGCCGGCGCCGCTCCCACAGCTGCGGGGTCATGGATGGCCACGGCCACCCCCAGGGACAGGTACCGGCTTCGGGGACCTGGGGACACCCCCGGCTCGTCCCGAGGGACGCGGGAGCTCGGGGTGGAGCCGGAAATCCGGGGGAGGCGGATTTTGGGGTTCCCCCCACCCTGTGGCGGTGCCCGGGGGAGCTGTCGGAGCCCCGGCATCCCGGAAAAGTGGGGCTGGTCCCCGTGGGAACGGGGGGACACCCCGGGGTGCTGCGCTGGGGGCTCGGGGTGCTCAGGGACTTGGGTGACCCCAAGGTGCCACACTGAGGTTCTCAGGGCCCCAGGGTGCTGCATCGGGATGTGGGGGTCCCCAGGGTGGCACACTGGGGTGCACGGGTACATGGGTCACCCCAAAGGGCAGCATTGGGTGCTCAGGGACGTGAGGGACCCTCAAGGTGCCACACTGGGGTGCTCAGGGCGCGGTGTGACCCCAAGGCGCCCTGTTGGGGTGCTCAGGCACCGGGGGGACCCTAAAGGTGCCACCGCGGGGTGCTCAGGGATGTGCGTGACCCTGGGGTGCCCCATGGGGGTGCTCAGGGACGGGGGACACCTGAAGGTGCCACCTCGGGGAGCTCAGGGATGTGCGTGACCCTGAGGTGCCCCATGGGGGTGCTCAGGGACGGGGGACACCTGAAGGTGCTACCTCGGGGTGTCCAGGGCCGTGGGTGGGGGTGCCCAGCCTGGGTGAGTCCCCGCTGTCCCCGCTGTCCCCGCCGTCGCCATTGCACAACCACGGCTGGGCCGGGCAGGGCCTGCTGTGCCCTGATTGGCTGCAGGGACAGGTGCTCTGTGAGCTGATTGGCCGGTGAGTTCCACAGGTTGTGTTGTGCTGGGCTCTGATTGGCTCAGCACTTCTACAGGCCGTGTGGCTCTGGCTGCTGATTGGTCAGCGAGTGCACAGGTAGTGCTGTGCTGGGCTCTGATTGGTCAGAGGCTTCACAGGTTGTGTGGTTCCATGCTCTGATTGGTCAGAGGCTTCACAGGTTGTGCGGTTCTGCGCTGTGATTGGTCAGTGTCTCCCAGGGGTGTGTCACACACCTGTGTGGGCGAGGCTGGTTTCTCTGGCCGTGATTGGCCACTCCCTGTGGGTGGGGGGCCATGAAGGAACACGATTGGCCGATCTCTGTGGGGCGGGGGCCGTGAAGGGCTGTGATTGGCTGCTGGCCCCAGCCCCGCCCTTCCTTGCAGAAGGACCTGTCCTACCTGCAGCAGTGGCTGGAGGCCTTCGTCACCAGCTTCGAGAGGGTCATCGCCCTGCCCTCGCTGGAGCCCCGCAGGTGGGACCCCAAAACCCCGGGGGGACCCCAAACACCCCTGAGTGACCTCACCCAGGATGACCCCAGCACCCAGGGGTGACCCCTCTGAGTGACCTCCAGCATTCCTGGGTGACCTCCAACACCCCTGAATGGCTGCCCTGAGTGACCCCAGCACTCCAAAATGGACCCCCCCCATAGGACCGCTGAGTGACCCCCACACCCCCCTGAGTGACCATCCCAGATGACCCCAACACCCCAGAGTGACCACCCTGGATGACCCCCAGCTCCCCTGAATGACCCTCCCGAGTGACCCCCAGCACCCCAGGCTGACCCCAACATCCCTGAGTGACCCCTGTAGGTGACCCCCAGCCCCCCAAGTGACCCCCAAAGTCCTCGGATGTCCCCAAACCCCCCTGGGTGACCCCCAGCACCCCTGAGTGACCACCCCAGATGACCCCAACACCCCAGAGTGACCACCCTGGATGACCCCCAGCTCCCTTGAATGACCAGGCTGACCCCAACATCCCTGAGTGACCCCTGTAGGTGACCCCCAGCCCCCTGAGTGACCCCCAAAATCCTCGGGACGGGGCTGGGCCATCTGGGTGACCCCCGTGAGGCCCCAGACCCGCGAGCTGCTGAGCGTGGGGGTGGTGGCGCCTCATCCGCTCTCCGTGGTCGGAACCATCCGGTTCTGTGTGGGCGGGGACGGGTTTGGGGGGCCCGTGGGGACGGGGGGGGTCACATCCTGCACCCCGATCCCGCCCAGGCCGGAGGATCCGGGCTCGGAGATCCCGGCGCTGCCGCGGGAGGTGCTGCAGGTGCTGAGCCAGAGGCTGGGACACAGCGTGGCCCTGGGGACACGGGACGGGGACAGGGGGACGGGGCTGGGCCAGGCCCTGCTGCTCCTCAAGTTCTTCATCATCATCTGCAGGTGGGTGACCCCAAATCCCTCTGTTCCCCCTTATCCTCCTGGTCCCGTATTCCCAGGCTGGAGCAGCCCCAGTGTTGGGGGTCCCGTGTCCCCCTCCAGGTCCCAGTTTGCCCCAGTCCCAAAGCACCCGGTGGCTTTGGGGACGTGCGGCCCCCACCCCAAAAAAACCCCCACAGAATTCCTCCCTGAGGGGAATCACCCCCCTGGGAAATCTGGGAACCTCCTCAAATCACAGCATCCCCTCTAAAGTGCATCTTTAATAATAATTAATAATAGTAGTAGAAGTCGTTGTAATAATAGTAATAATAAAGAATGCAAAATAATAAAAATTTTAAATGTAATAATTTAAAGTATTTCAATAAAATTAAGTTATTTATGATCATGCAGAATTTATTTATAATTTTATAATGCTGTAATATTTATCTTATATATTTAAATGTCTTATTATGTAATATTATAATATTATAAATTAAATTATTCTAATAATTAATAAAAATATTGCCCCCCCTCCAAATTCTGTCATTCCCCCCT
>WAAE01015478.1:14544-32768 GCA_013400495.1 Nicator chloris
TTAAAAATCCTGTTTAACACTCCAGCCTTAAATTTGGTGGGATCAGGTCAGAAATGTTAAATTTAGTCATTAAATTAAAGAATTGAAGTACAAAACAAAATAAAATAAAACAGAATAATTTAAAATTAAGTTATTTAAATCATTTATTAAGTTAAAAATTAAAGAATGAAATAAAACAAATAAAATTATAAAATAAAAATAAATAAATAACTCAATGAAATAGTTAAGTTAGGTAATAAAATTAAAGAATGAAAAAAGAAATAATAAAATAAGGCAAAATATGTAAACAATTAAATAAAAAATTAAATTATTGAATTAAATTAATTTTTAAAATTTTAAATAGTTAAATGTAATAATTAAATCAAGTTACTTAAAGTGTTTTCTTTGACTATTAAATTCAATTACTAAAATTAATTAAATAATTAAGTTATGGGAAGCTTTTAAGCTGAAGCTGCTGCTTCACCTCCAGTTCACCTCCGGGCTGGAAGCTGGAAAATCCTTGGATTAATAATTTGCAGCCGGAATCGGTTTTAATTTCCAGCAATTAAAAAATCAACGTAATCAATAATTCCAAAACTGGCTTTCAATCAATTCACACCCCTCAGGGTAAAATCCGCAGCGCTGGAGCTCTGGGGGGGATCAATAAATAACGGGATCAATAAAGGGAATTCCCCCCCGTTCCCAAATCCCGCAGCCCAACGCGCTCCAGGCCATCACCCCGGCGGCACTGGAGGTGCTCCTGGGGCTCCTGCAGCGGGGTGGCAGCGGCACCCCCGTGTCCCCCGCGCTGCTGGAGGCCACGCTGCGCTCCGTGGTGGCCGCGGTGCACGTCCTGCACGGCTCCAGCCCCGGCGGCGGCCCCGTGTCCCTGCGGAGCCTCCTGGACGGATACTTCAGGGTGCTCAACTCCGACCTGCCCGCGGCGTCCCTGGCGCCCGAGGCGGCCGGCGGCCTCATCGCCCTGCGGGTGCTCATGTTGGGTAGGTCGGGAACGGGGAGGGGCTTTGGGAGCGTGGGAATGGGATGGGGCTGAGCCGGGCTCTCCGTCCGTAGACGCCATCCCGGCCATGCTGAGCTGCCAGGACCGGCCGGTGCTCCAGGCCGTGTTCCTCAGCAACAACTGCTTTGAGCACATCATCCGCCTGCTCCAGAACAGCAAGGTATGGGGTGGCAGCCCGGTGTCCCCGTCCCATCCTCGTGCCTGTCCTCATGCCCATCCCCATCGTCATCCCCATCTCTGTCCTCGTCCTCATCCCCATCCTCATTTCTGTCCTCACCCTTCCTGATGCTAAACAATCCTGAGATCGGGTGACACCAAGTTTGGACACCACCATGTCCATCCTCACCCTTCCTTCCTTCCTCCCTTCTTCATCATTTCCTCTTTAAATGACCCTGGGACAGGCGTTTTGCCCTTGGTGACACCAGGGTTGGGCACCTTCATCTCCATCCTCACCCTACCCAGCTCTGAATGACCCTGGGACAGGGTGGTGTGTCCCTTTTGGTGACACTGGGGTTGGGCACCTTCATCTCCATCCTCACCCTTCCTAGCTCTAAATGACCCTGGGACAGGGTGGTGTGTCCTTTTTGGTGACAGCAACGTTGGGCACCTTCATCTCCATCTCCATCCTGACCATTCCTGGCTCTGAACAATCCTGGGACACATCCATGGGGTGGGGACCCTCCAGAGCCACTTCCCTGTGTCCCATGCCCACCCCGTGTCCCACAGCTCTACCTCGGCAGCTCGCGGGAGGCGGGTGAAGCCCGGGACAAGGTTCCCACGCAGAACGGGGACGGACTGCAGCAGGTACCCCACAACCCAACCACCACCCGTGGTGGGCTGTGTCCCCTCATTCCCACATCCCAGCAGCTCTCCCATTCCCGTGTCCCCGCAGGCCAACGCCGGCAGCTCCGACGCCATCGCCGTCCACGCCCTCGGGGTGCTCACGGCCATCATGAGCAACTCGCCCTCGGCCAAGGTGGGCCAGGGACCTCCCCTGGGGAGGACACCCCAAAACCAGAGGGGTTTGGGTGTTTTCATCCGGGTTGAGGTGGCTCAGCCCCAGGCGGGGCTCAGCTGGGATTCCGCTGTCCCTGTGCTTCCAGGAGGTGTTCAAGGAGCGCATCGGCTACGCCCACCTCTGGGAGGTGCTGAGGAGCCAGGGCCAGCCCACCCAGCAGCTGCTCCAGGAGCTCCTCAACATGGTGAGCATTCCCACTTTTCCTGACTCCAGGCAAAGCTCTCGGCACTGGGGGTTCCTGTGGATCTCAGCCCCCGTTCTGAGCCCCCCCATCCCCTCCACTCTGCTGGTTTCTCAGCAGCTTCCTCCCGAGGGGTCCTGGGGCCATCTTTCGCTTGGAGTTGTGCTTGGGTTTGGGAGTTTTGAGCCATTTTGGATGTGGAACTGCTCACTCTGGTACTGCTGGACACAGGAGGGTCTCCAAGGTGCTTCATGCGTGAGGGTCTCCGAGATCCTTGATTCGTGGAGGCCTCCAAGACACTTAATGCACAGAGACTCTGAATGCTCCAAGGTTCTGGATGCACAAGAATCTTCAGAATGCTTGGTGCATGAGGGCCTCCAGGATCCTTGATACATGGAGGTCTCCAAGATTCTTGATGCTTGGGGTCCCCAAAACTCTGGATGCCTGGTATCTCCAAAACTATTAATGCATGGGAGTCTCCAAGATCCTTAATCCATGAGGATCTCTGGGATCCTTGATGCATGGAGTCTCCAGAATCCTTCCTGCACAGGATCTCCAAAAGGATTGATGCACGAGGGTCTCTGGCATCCTTGATGCACGAGGGTCTCTGGCATCCTTGATGCACGAGGGTCTCCAAGATCTTTAATCCATGAGGGTCTCCAAGACCCTTGATGTCTGGGGTCTCCAAATTATGGATGCATGGGAGTATCCAAGATTCTGGATGCACAAGGGTCTGCACAAGGTCTCTGGGTGGCCTGGGATGGATCTATCCCTCTCCAAGCACTGGAGCTGCACCAACCCCCTCCTGTGTCCCTGCAGGCAGTGGAGGGTGACCACAGCTCCTTCCCAGTGCCTCCCATCCGCAACGAGCAGCCCCTGCTGATCCTGCTGGCCTGGCTGCCGGCGCTGGAATGCCGGGATCTCCAGGTGTTCCTGTCGGCGTGGCTGCGGCGGCTCTGCGAGGCCTCCCTGCCCAGCCGCCTCACCTGTGTCGAGGCGGGCATGGTGGGCTCCCTGCTGGATGCCCTGGCCACCGAGCCGGCGCTTCCCAGAGCCTGCTCCCAAAACCTGCTGGAGCTGCTGCGCTCCTTGGGCAGCCTCTCCATCCGGCCCGGGGAGCTGCGGCAGCTCCTGCGGCTGCTGCGGCGCGAGCGGGGCCGGGGGCCGCATCCCTACGTGGCTCCGGTCATCCGGGCGCTGTCCAGCATGGCCAGGGGTGAGGGGCCTCCCCGGGCACTGCAGAGCTTCGACCTGAGCCCCGGCATGGCCGGGATCATGGTGCCCACCATCCAGAAGTGGCCCGGCGGCGCCTTCGCCTTCCACGCCTGGCTGTGCCTGAGTGAGGAGGAGCCGGAGCCGCCGGCGAGGCCCAAGAGGAGGCAGCTCTACAGGTGATGCTCGCTGGAGGGGGTGAGGTGAGGGTGAGGAGAGGCAGCATCACCATCCCCACTGTGGTTTTCTCCGTGGTTTTCTCCACCAGCTTCTTCACAGCGGGCGGGACAGGCTTTGAGGCGTTCTTCACCGCGGGCGGCGTGCTGGTGGTGGCCGTGTGCACCAAGAAGGATTACATGACGGTGGCACTGCCGGAGTTTGCCTTCGGCGACTCGGCTTGGGTGAGGATCATCCCCGTCCCAGTCCCCGTCGGGGACACCACAATGCCCTGATGTCCCTCTCTGTCCCCCCCAGCACTGCGTTGACATCGTCCACGTTGCCGGCCGCCGGCCCTTCGGCCAGAACATCGTCAGCATCTACGCCGACGGACACCTGCGGAAAACGGCGCAGCTCCGCTTCCCGTCCCTCCACGAGGTGGGGGATCCTCCAAGGCCCCACCCAGACCCTTCTGCATGGCCTCACTGGGGGCTGAGTGTGATCCCTTCTCCCTCCCAGTCCTTCACCTCCTGCTGCATCGGCTCCGCGGGCCACCGGACCACCACGACGGCCGCCACCGCTGCCAGCCACCCGCCAGCATCCCACGGGCCAGAGCTGGTCTTCCCCCAGCACCCTGTGCTGGGACGCTCCCAGTCTGTCCCTGCCACCCTTGGTCCCCACTCGTGGACCCCCACCCAGCTGCCCACAGAGGGGGTGGTGGCCACCACGGCAGCCGGAAGCCAGGACACGGAGTGGGGCAGCCCCACCTCGCTGGAGGGTCACCTGGGCTCCGTGGCCATCTTCTGCGAGGCTCTGCAGCAAGCCCAGGTCAAGGCTCTCTTCTGTGCAGGTTGGTCAGGGTGGGACATGGAGGATGTCCCCGGGGTCCCCCACGTCCCAGCTCACCCCAGTCCTCTCCCCCAGGACCAAATGTCACATCCCCGTTCACACTGGAAGGTGACTTGGTGGAGCTCAGCAGTAAACTCTTGCTGTACTACACCCCTCAGGTGAGGAGAGCCGCCCCCCTGGGGACAGGGACAGCGCTGGTGGACCCTGTGCCACCAGGGACGTGTCCAGGAGCATGAGGATGCTCCCATGGCGTTCTCTTCCAGGCTTGCAGGAACAACATCTGCTTGGACCTCTCTCCCAGCCACAGCTTGGACGGGAGGCTGACGGGACACAAGGTGGTCAACTGGGACATCAAGGTAGGCTGGGGGCAGGGTCACATGTCCACCCCATGGCCTGGAGGCCGGGGGGGTCCCTCCTGGGGCACAATCCCAGGGCAGAACCACCACAGGTCCCCTGGACCCTGCAGGGACTCTGCCCATGGTATTGGGTCCACCGTGACCCATCCATCCCATAGGCCCTGGGCGTCCAGGGCGGGCACCGTGGGTGGTGCAGGGGAGCAGGTGACTTTTGGGGGACCCCGGGTGCCACGGACCTCCCCCTCCACGCTGCTGTCACCACCCAGCAAAGCCTCTCCCCTCCCTCCCCCAGGACGTGGTCAACTGCGTGGGTGGGATGGGGGTGCTCCTGCCCCTGCTCGAGCAGGTGGTGTCCAAGTCGGAGGAGCCTGAGGATGAGCAGGAGACCAACGACCTGGTGGGGCCGGAGCTGACGTCCTCCAGGAACGTCCAGGGCATGCTCATCCCGCTGGGAAAGTCCTCAGGTGAGGAGTTCAGGGGGTGTGAAGCAGGAGCTGTCCTGCTCGGGTGGCTGGAGGTGACCACGGAGGGGTTCCAGGGCCTGGCAGGTGTCCACCACGAGCAGGAGAGGTCTTGCCTGAGGCTCCAGGAGTTATGGGGTGATGGAGGAACCACCTGGGATGTCGTTAGGACCCAGTTAGTCACAAACAGTTCTGGGAAGGTGAGGGTGGCTCCAGGAATGGGTGGAACGTGCTTTCTCTCGATATCCAGCTGCTCATTCCCAAGCTCAAAGCAGCAGAGGCTCCCATCTCCTTCAATCTGGAGAAAACAGGAGAACAGGTGAAAAGGTTGGAGAGACAACTGCATGGGAGCTACAGGGAGGGGTTTGGGTGGGCCCAGGGCTGACAGGTCCCGGTGCCCTGCAGAGAGCAGGCTGGAGAGGAACAGCGTGGCCGCCTTCCTGCTGCTGGTGAAGAACTTCCTGCGGAACCACGCCGTGAACCAGGAGAGCCTGGTGCAGTGCCACGGGCCGGCCATCATCGGAGCGCTGCTGCACAAGGTGTGGGAGGCTCCCAAAACCCCATCCCAGCGGTCCTCGCCGTTCCCAAGGGGCTGGAAGTGTCCCCTGTCACCCGTGGCAGGTCCCCGGCGCGCTGCTGGACATGAGCACCTTGATGGCCTCGCAGATCCTGATGGAGCAGGTGGCCTCCGAGGGCAGCGGGCTCCTGCTGCACCTCCTCTACCAGCACCTCCTCTTCGACTTCCGCATCTGGAGCAACAGCGACTTCGCCGTGCGCTTAGGTGGGAGCTGGGAACGCCCGGGAACGTCCATCCCGCCCGGCCTCCGTGGGGTCCTGACACCTTCTCCCTGCAGGTCACATCCAGTACTTGGCCAACGTGGTCAAGGACCACAAGCAGCGCGTCCGCAAGAAGTACGGGGTGCAGTTCATCCTGGACTCCATCCGGACCTACTACGGGTGAGCTGCCGCGCGGGGCTGGAATCCTGGAATGCTGACGGGGTGGGCTTCACCCCTGGGAGCTGTGGTTTGGCTCAACGCCGTTTTTGTGGGATAATATCCCTCCTTCCAGAGTGGGAGCCATGTGGTGGGTGCTGGACCTTCCGTGTCCCATCCCTGAGCTCCAAAATCCACCCCCAGCAGCCACCAAGAGCGTGGTGGCTTCTGCAGGAAGCAGACCCAAATGTGTGGAGTGCAAAGGGGCAGAAGATCCCTGGAGCTCCTCAGGCTTTGTGTTGGGATTTGCGGTGATGCTGGCAATGGGTGATAGGTGACAAGGGACACATCCCCATGCCTGTCTCTCTTTCAGCACCTCCAGGGAGAAGACCACAGCCACCGACGACATCAGGACAGTGCAGACATCCCTTTTCAGCCTGGTGAAGGATTTCTTCTGCAGGAGCTTCTCTGGGGAGGAGATGCAGAGCTTGCTGAACTACCTGGCTGGGGCACAGGATGAGCAGCAGGTGTGTCACCAGCCACGCTGTGGTCCCCAAACCCCTCAGCGAGACATGGGCTGGGGAGAAGCCACCGAGGTCCTGGTGGGACACTCGGGGGGCAGTGGACAACCATCCCTGTGTCCTGCAGGTCTGTGGGGCACTGGAGGTGATCCACAGCCTGCTGAAGGGCTCCCCAGCCCAGGAGCAGCTCTTCGCCTTCCTCTTCGAGCCGGGCCATGTGGAGCTGCTCTTCTCCCTGCTGGTGCAGAAGAAGTTCTCGGATGAAGTGCGGGAAAGGGTCTTCAAGGTAGGGCGGGTCCCCAGCGCCCACCCCCTGCTGTCCCCAGCGGGGCTGTCACAGCCAGGTGGCCTCCTCTCGCTGTCCCACCAGGTCCTCTACAAGATGCTGAAGTACGAGAAGGTCCCCGAGCGCAGCAAGAGCCGCCTGAAGCTGAAGGACATCGGGTACCACGGGCTCATCTCCTACCTCAGCGACATTCCCGGCTCCATGCTGCTCTTCCGCTGCCTCTCGGAGCAGGTCCTGGGGGCAGGTAACGTGTGCCAAAGAAACCAGGCCTCCATCCCAACCACGTGCCGTGGGATCATCACTGGTGGCTTCCCACGAGGCTCAGCTGGGCTGGTGGCTTTTGGGGACAGCAGGAAGTGTGCCACCACTGTGCTGTCTCTCCTTGTCCCCAGACCCTCCCAACTACAAGGACCTGGTGGCTGTGGTGTACCTGTCCCACCGGGCTGAGCTGAGCATCCGACTGGACATCTGCCGCAAGGTGAGCGGGGCCGGGACACAACGGGAGGTGACAGAGGTGTCACCCCAGGGCTGAGCTCCTTGGACACCCAGCCGTGCCCAAAAGTGGTGGCCGTGGGGGTGGTGGTGACACGGATCTGCCAGCATGGAAGTGGTGCAGCTCCAGCAGCCCATGATGGTTTGGGAGGACCTGGGGTGCTCCTGTTCCTGGATGGGTCCATCCACCAGGAGCAGGGACAGCAGCATCCAATGTCCTTCCTTTTCCTTCTCCCTTTCCTTCTCCTGCAGCTGTTCCACCTGATCTATGCGCAGCAGGACCTGGTGAAGCAGCTGGCCAGGTTGGCGGGCTGGCAGGACACGCTCACCAAGCTCTACGTGAAGGAGTCCTACGAGTGCCGGCAGCACAGCCTGAGCGCCGCGGGCTGCCCGGAGCCGCTGCGCCTGTCCGAGCCCTCGGGCAAGGACAGGATGAGCCCACCCCCGGCCGAGCTCCAGGAGCTCGACGTCTTCCTCCCGCTGGGATACGAGGCCTCAGACCAGGAGCTCTCCGAGGGCTTCTCCGACCACTCCATCTCCCCGAGCGGCCACACCAAGTCCTTCCACTCCTACAACTTCAAGTCCTTCGACTCCTCGGACCGGGCCAGCCGCTCGTCCTCCAACCCCGGGGACGGTCCCCCCTTTGACGGCGTCTACCACCCGCTGTCCCCCTTCTCCACCTCGCCCTTCGACCTGGGGCTGGACCTGGCCAGCACCAGCTCCGTGGCCACGGCCGAGAGCGGCACCCAGACCCCGGCCAGTGGCCCCGGCACCCCCTCGCCACTGGAGAGCTTCAAGCCCTTCCCGGGAATGCGAGCGCGCAAGAGCTCCAGCCTGTCCAATGTCCTGGATGAGAGCAGCTACCAGGACGTGCTGCCCAGCGACAACGTCTCCAACACCAGCAACCCCCAGGTGAGCCCCAAACCTTCATCCCCGCCATCCTGGGGCGCCGCGGGCACCTCTCACCTCCCTCTCCGCCGGCAGCAAACGCCCGAGGAGGAGCTGTGCAACCTCCTGACCAACATCATCTTCTCGGTGACGTGGCGCGGGGTGGAGGGCTGGGACGACGCGGCCTGGAGGGAGCGCGGCCAGGTCTTCTCCGTGCTCACCAAGCTGGGCGCGGCCTGCGAGCTGGTGCGGCCCCCGGACGAGATCAAGCGCAGGTGAGGCCCGCCCGCGTCCCGGGGGTGGATGGATCCCGAGGGAAGGGCGCCCTGCGGAGCCGCTGCCTGTCCCACAGCCTGCTGGAGATGATGCTGGAGTCGGCGCTGACGGACCTGAAGGAGTCGGGCCCGGCCGCGCTGCCCGGGCTGGCCCACAACGCCCTCAAGCTGCTGCGGCTGCTGCAGGATTTCCTGTTCTCCGAGGGACACAACAACCAGGCCCTGTGGAGCGAGAAGGTGGATGGGAATGAGCCCAAACCCTGGCTCTGCTGATCCCCAATGGCAATTCCGGCCCTAAACCCAGCCCCACCTGCAGAATTTGAACGTAATCTCAGATTTATTTCTGTATTGAAATCAAAGCCCAATCCTAACCTTAGGGAAAAGGAAATAACCTCAGCCTCAATGTTCCTGTGAGGGAAATAACCTCAGCATCAATCCTAGATTTAAATCAAAGCCTAATCCTAATTTTAGGAAATAACCTCAGCCTTACTTGTAATCTTAAACCCCAATCCTAATCCTTAAACCTTAATCCTAACCCCTAATCCTAAACTTTAATCTTAAACCCTTCCCATAAATGCAACCCTTCACACTCTAAACCCTGAGTTTAAACCCTAAGATTAACTCAAAAACTCTAAATTTAACTGTACCTCCTAAATCATGATCCTAAACCTTTTTTATAAGGCCCAACCTTTAAACCTAATCTTAAGCCTAACACTTTCTTAACTCTCTTTCTTAAACCTAAACCCTAACCTTATCTCACAGCCTATAATCTCACTCTACTTCCTCCATCCTAATCCTAAACCTTACTGCTATCCCTTTGTCCTAAAGTTCAACCCTATCTCCAATCCTATACCCCAGCTCTAATCCTGACCCCTGACCATAATTCCTGAGCCCCAACCTCATGCCAAACCCAGACTAGTTTGTCACGAGTTGAGTTCTACCCTAATCCTAAACCCAAACCCGTATCCGAGGAGGGCCAGGGCTTGGCCGGGGTGGGGTTCCCGCCCAGGCCGGGGCTCACGGTGTCCCCCCAGATCTACGAGGGGGTCAGCGGCCTGCTGGACAAGCTGGGCGTGTGGCACCACCTGGCCAACGGCCCCTCGGACCTCAAGGAGATGGCGCAGGCGGGGCTGCGGGTGCTCGTCGGGTACATCCTGCTGCAGGACCCCCAGGTGGGCCCCCCTCCCCGGGCACCGCCGCGCCGGCCCCGCCGGACGTCCCCAACGGGGGATGGCACGTTTATTTCTCCATCCCCCCATCCCCGCAGCTGCACTCGCTGGCCTACGTGAAGCTGCACAGCCTCCTGCAGACCACGGCGGCCCCGCGGAGGGACGAGGCCTGTTACCTGCTGGGGAAGCTGGAGACGCCGCTGCGGCGCTCCCTGGACTCCGGGTCGGAGGCCTTCTCCTGGTTGGTGCCCATCATCCGCACGCTGATGGATCGGTGCTACGAGAGCCTGCAGCTGCAGCAGTTCCTGCCCTCGCTGCCCCCCACCAACGGCAGCCCCACCTTCTACGAGGATTTCCAGCTCTTCTGCACCACCCCGGAGTGGAGGGGCTTCATCGAGAAGCACGTGGGTGCCGTGGGGTGGGATGCCGTTGTGGGGTCGCCTGGATGGCGGGTGCCAAGCCCTGGGAACGCCTCTCTGCTCGTCCAGGTGCAGCCCACCATGGCCCAGTTTGAGATGGACACGTTCGCCAGGAGCCACGACCTGATGTCCAATTTCTGGAACGCCTGTTACGATGCCATGATGAGCAGCTCCCAGCGCCGGGAGCAGGAGAAGGCGGCCAGCCGCAAGTTGTTCCAGGTACTGCCTGCTCCTTGTCCCTGGGATGTCACGCTGGGGCCTGCTCTTTATCCTGGGGACACTCTCCTCAGCCTCGGGGTGTCACTCTGGGTGCTCCTGAGCCTGGGGACATGCTCCTCACCCCAGGGATGTCACTCTGGGTTCTCTTCAGCCTGGGGACAGGCTCCTTACCCCAAGGATGTCATGCAGGGAATGTGCTCCTTATCCTGGGGACATTCTCCTCACCCCAAAGGTGTCATCCAGGAGATGTGCTCCTTATCCCGGGGACATTCTCCTCACCCCAAAGGTGTCATCCAGGAGATGTGCTCCTTATCCTGGGGACATTCTCCTCATCCCAAAGGTGTCATCCAGGAGATGTGCTCCTTATCCTGGGGACAGGCTCCTCACCCCAGGGATGTCAGTCTGGGTTCTCCTCACTCTGGGGACAGGCTCCTCACTCCAAGGGTGTCATCCAGAGGATAAGCTCCTTATCCTGGGGAGAGGCTCCTCACTCTGGGGATGTCATTCTAGGCATGTGCTCCTCTCCCTGGGGTATGACTCCTGGGGATGCCATCCTGGGGACATTGCCTGCAGGAAGTGCTCCTCCTGGGCACATTGTCCTGGGGATGGGCTCCTCATCCTGGGGATATCATCCCAGGGATGCACTCCTCATCCCAACCACATCATCCTGGGGATGTTCTCCTTACGCTGATGACGTCACCCTATGGATGTCCCCAAGCCCCAGCCCTGTTGTCACCTCACTCTGGTGCCCCCTCGGCAGGAGCTGGTGCTGGAGCCGGCGGCGAAGCGTGGCAAGGCGGAGAACGCCCGGCACACCAACGTCCTCAAGCAGACCAACAACCACCAGAGCACCGTGCTCAAGCAGTGGCGGTCCCTGTGCCGCCTGCTCACCTCGCCCCGCTCCGCCTGGGCCGACCTGTGAGTCCCCACCTCGTCCCCAGGGGCATGGGTGGCACAGCCAGGGGTCCCCAGGGTGCCTCACCCCCCGCTGTCCCCCAGGAACCCACCGGAGGTTCGCTGGAAGCTGTCAAGTGCCGAGACCTACTCCCGCATGAGGCTGAAGCTGGTGCCCAACCTCAATTTCGACCTACACCTGGAGGCCAGCGCCCTACGGGACAATCTGGGTGAGGTGGTGGCACTGGGGCACCTGCAGGCAAGGGATGTCACCAGTGGGGTTGGGCTGGGAGGTGCCATGGACAGCGTTGAATTTGAGGGTCCTGCACAGGAGGAGTTGCCCCCAGCCCGGGGGTGAGTGGGTCCTGCTGACCCCCTCCTCATTCCAGGAGCTGACCACCTCCAGAACCCTGCCGAGTCCCTCCCGCTCGCCATGGCCAAGGAGGCCAAGGTGAGCGAGCTGGAGGATGACCAGCTGGCCGAGGAGGACCTCCCTGTCCTGGACAACCAGTGAGTGACCCCACCCCTGCCACAGCGCCGGCTCACCCGGGCTGGGCCTGTCACCAGAGTGTCCTCACCCCGCTGTGCCACCCAGGGCTGAGCCCAAGGAGCAGAACCAGCGGGAGAAGCTGGTGGTGTCGGAGGACTGCGAGCTCATCACGACGGTGGCCGTGGTCCCTGGGCGCCTGGAGGTGACAACGCAGCACGTTTATTTCTACGACGGCAGCAGCGAGAAGGAGGAGACGGAGGGAGGTAACGGCGGGCGCTCCTTGAGGGCCATGAGGAACCCCCGCCCAGCCCCGTCCCTGCCTCGGGAATGGCGGGGTGGTGACACCTGGGGGGGCTCTGCGTCCCCCCGCCCTCGGCAGGGATCGGCCACGACTTCAAGCGCCCCTTGTCCCACCTGCGCGAGGTCCACCTGCGCCGCTACAACCTGCGCCGCTCCGCCCTCGAGCTCTTCTTCATCGACCAGGCCAACTACTTCCTCAACTTCAGAAAGAAGGTGGGCACCCCCTCATCCCCTCCCAGGTCCCTCCCGGGGCCACGGCTCTGCCCCAGCTCTGGCCGCTCCACGTCCGTCTGTCCCCCCAGGTGAGGAACAAGGTGTATTCCTGCATCCTTGGCCTGCGGCCCCCCAACCAGACCTATTTCGGCAGCCGGTCCCCCCAGGAGCTGCTCAAAGCCTCGGGGCTCACACAGGTACCAGCCCCACCACGCCCATCCCTGTTCCAGGTGTCCCCTTCCCAGATGGAAAAGGAGAGGGTGACAGCACGGGGTGGGGATGCCCATGGGACCAGGGATGGACATGGACGGGGGATCAGGGATGGCTGTGGATCTGGGAGTGGTCATGGGACCAGGGATGGAGATGGACAGGGGATCAGGGATGGCTGTGGATCTGGGAGTGGCCATGTCACCAGGGATGGCCATGGCCATGCACATGATCACAGGATGAAGGATGGCTGTTGGGAGTGGCCATGGGACCAGGGATGGCAATGGGGTGAGGACAATCATGGAACCAAGGACAACCATGGGACATGGGATGGTCTGAGAGCAGGGGTGGCCAGGAAACAGGGGATGGCTATGGGATGGGGGTGGCCATTAGACCAGAGGTGACTGTAGAACCCGGGATGGCCGTGGGCTGGACATGGCCACAGTTCTGGGGACAACTGTGGGACCAGTGATGGCTGTAGGACTGGGGACAACTGTGCGGCCGAGGGGCGGGCAGTGCCATGTGGTGGGGGGTGTCTGCCCTGTCTCCTCCCCCCTAGCCCATCTCCTCCCTCTCCCTTCTCTCCAGAAATGGGTCCTGCGGGAGATCTCCAACTTCGAGTACCTCATGCAGCTGAACACCATCGCGGGTCGCACCTACAACGACCTGTCCCAGTACCCTGTGGTGAGCCCCCGCCGTGTCCCCCA
The DNA here is from genome assembly GCA_013400495.1 of Nicator chloris. Lineage (NCBI taxonomy): Eukaryota > Metazoa > Chordata > Aves > Passeriformes > Pycnonotidae > Nicator > Nicator chloris. The sequence goes on from WAAE01015478.1 coordinate 27,791, forward strand.
CTGTCCCCACAGTGACCCGCTGCCCCCACACCTCACCCGCCTCCCGCCCCCACCCAGTTCCCCTGGATCCTGCGGGATTACGTCTCGGAGACCCTGGACCTCACCAACCCGGCCGTGTTCCGGGACCTGTCCAAGCCCATCGGGGTGGCCAACGAGCGGCACGCCCGCGACGTCAAGGAGAAGTGAGTGCCCCACAAACGAGGGGCGGGGGACGCGGGGAGCACCCGGCTGGCTCCCGGTGGACCCCATCCCACCTGGCCTGCAGGTACGAGAGCTTCGAGGACCCCACGGGCACGGTGGACAAGTTCCACTACGGCACGCACTACTCCAACGCCGCCGGGGTCATGCACTACCTGATCCGCACCGAGCCCTTCACCACGCTCCACATCCAGCTGCAGAGCGGCAGGTGGGACATGCAGCGGGTGGATCCTGCAGAGGGGACATCGTGGGGACAACCAGGCTCCAGCCAGGTGTCCTGTGCCCCCAGGTTTGACTGCTCGGACCGGCAGTTCCACTCGGTGCCGGCGGCGTGGCAAGCCCGCATGGAGAACCCGGTGGACGTCAAGGAGCTCATCCCGGAGTTCTTCTACTTCCCGGAGTTCCTGGAGAACCAGAACGGTAAGGGACACCACGGTCACCACCGGGGGAGCGCAGGGGGGTCTGTGTCCCTCATCACCCTCGTCCTGCCCGCAGGCTTTGACCTGGGCTGCCTCCAGCTCTCCAACGAGAAGGTCGGGGACGTGGTGCTGCCGCGGTGGGCGCGCTCCCGCGAGGACTTCATCCAGCAGCACCGCAAAGCCCTGGTGAGAGGGGGAGCCCGCTCAGCCCTGGGGGCGTTCCGGGGCCGTTCCCAGCCCACCCTGACAGCCCATCCTCGGACAGGAGTCGGAATATGTCTCCGCCCACCTCCACGAGTGGATCGACCTCATTTTTGGGTACAAGCAGCGCGGCCCGGCCGCCGTGGAGGCCCTCAACGTCTTCTACTACTGCACCTACGAGGGTGAGCCGTGGGGCAGAGGGAGGGGGACACCCGGCAGGGGCGTGTCCCCCCGTGAGCGTGACCGTCCCCATCCGCAGGCGCCGTGGACCTGGACGCCATCACGGACGAGACACAGCGCAAGGCCCTGGAGGGCATCATCAGCAACTTCGGGCAGACGCCCTGCCAGCTGCTCAAGGTAGCTCAGACCCCCACCCCTCCAAACCAGCCCCTTTTGGGGGTTCTCTCCCCACCTCTGATGGGTGCCCTGCCCCCCCAGGAGCCCCACCCCGCCCGGCTGTCGGCAGAGAGCGCTGCCCGCAGGCTGGCCCAGCTCGACACCCGCTCCCCCAACGTCTTCGAGAACCTGGGCCAGCTCAAGTCCTTCTTTGTGGAGGTGAGGACACGCCCGGGGGTCCCTGGGCAGGACTGGGAGGGGTGGGGTGGTCAGGAGGGTGCCCAGCAGCTGCTGTGTCCCCACAGGGCATCAGCGATGGGGTGGCCCTGGTGCAGGCTGTGGTCCCCAAGAACCAGGCCCATTCCTTCATCACTCAGGGATCCCCCGACATCCTGGTGAGTGTGGGGAAACTGAGGCACGGGGACGTTTTGCTGGTCCAGGGGGGTCCAGGACCAAACCAGGGAGGATCCCGGCAGTGAGAGCGGTGTCACCTCCCCTCCCCCTCTGCCCAGGTCACCGTCAGTGCCAACGGCTTGTTGGGGACCCACAACTGGCTGCCCTACGACAAGAACATCTCCAACTACTTCAGCTTCACCAAAGACCCCACTGTCACCAACGCCAAGTGAGTCACCGGGGCACAGGGTCCCCAGGGATGGCCCCTGGAGGTGCCACCAATCCACCAGCACCATCCCACACCCCTCCTCACAGGACCCAGCGCTTCCTGCAGGGCCCCTTCGCCCCCGGGGCCGACCTGAGCTCCCGCACACTGGCCGTGTCCCCCGACGGGAAGCTGCTCTTCAGCGGGGGACACTGGGACAACAGCCTCCGTGTCACCTCGCTGGCCAAGGGCAAGGTGGTGGGGCACATCACCCGGCACATAGGTACGTCCTCCTCCCACGATGATGATGATGATGGTGGGGTCGTAGGGCCGTGGCAGGAGGCGGGTGACACCATGAGGGGCATCTCCCAGTGTCTCCATGTCCTGGGGACCGTCCAGGTTCCAACCTCAGAGCTGGAGCAGGGTGAGGAGCAGCAGCATCCACACCCCAAAATACGTCTTGGAATGGGGTTGGCAGCAATTCCACATCCAAAAACACGTCATGGTGCCACTCCATGGAGTCAGGGGGCCGAGCGTGGTGGGAGGGCAGCGGCACCTCAGGGTGTCCCTCTGGCTGTCACAGATGTTGTCACCTGCCTGTCACTCGACCTCTGCGGCATCTACCTCATTTCTGGCTCGCGGGACACCACCTGCATGGTGTGGCAGGTCCTACAGCAGGTAAGGGCTGGAGGAGCAGGGGGAGCTCGTGGTGGGCGCTGCCAGCAGGCCACTGATGTCCCCGTGTCCCCAACGCCAGGGTGGCTTTTCCAGCGGCTTGGCTCCCAAACCCGTCCAGGTGCTGTATGGCCACGACGCCGAGGTGACATGCGTGGCCATCAGCACCGAGCTGGACATGGCCGTGTCCGGCTCCAAGGTGAGCTGCTGGGGCCGTGGGGTGGGCGTGGGATGGGCAGCGCCACCACCGTCGTCACCCTGTGTCCCCTTCCTCGGCCAGGACGGCACCATCATCACCCACACCGTGCGCCGGGGTCTCTTCATCCGCTCCCTGCGGCCGCCCGGCGAGAGCTGCTCCCCCGCCGTCCTGTCCCACCTGGCCGTGGGGCCCGAGGGGCAGGTGGTGGCCCAAACCTCCCTGGGGCAACGATCCTGCTCCAAGGTAGGTCCAGGTGTCCCCATTGTCCCCTCCCGGCCACCAGCACCACCATGCTCCCCCTGTGTCCCTTCCAGGACAGGTTGGCGCTGCACCTGTACTCAGTGAACGGGAAGCTCCTGTCCTCCGTCCCGCTGGACCGGGAGGTGACAGCCATGTGCCTGACCGAGGACTTCGTGGTGCTGGGGACCTCGGAGTGCGGGCTGGAGATCCGTGAGCTCCAGAGGTGAGGGGTGGCTGTGCCCTGTCACGTCCCCACCGCGCCCTCAGGGTGTCCTGCGCCACAGTGTCCACACCACAGTGTCCCACACCACAGTGTCCCATGCCATGGTGTCCCACACCACGGTGTCCCATGCCAGTGTCCCACATTACAATGTCCCCTTGCCAGTGTCTCACACTACAATGTCCCCTTGCCACAGTGTTCCCTGCCACGGTGTCCCACACCATGGTGTCGCCTGCCACAGTGTCTCCTGCCACAGTTTCCCACGCCACTGTCCCACACCACAGTGTCGCACACCAAGGCGTTCCACACCACGGTGTCCCCTGCCACGGTGCCCCACACCCACAGTGTCCCCACCGTGGTGTCCTGCACCACGGTGTCCCCTGCCACGGTGTGCCCTGCCACAGTGTCCCACGCCAGTGTCCCACACCACGGGGTCCCACACCACAATGTTCCACACCACAATGTCCCACACCCACGGTGTCCCCACCGCCGTGTCCTGCACCGTGGTGTCCCCACCACGGTGTCCCACACCACAGTGTCCGATGCCATGGCTCATGTCCCCAGCCTCAGGGCGGCCGTGCCCCCCGTGCCCATGCGGGTGCCCGTGCGCAGCGTGTCCGTCACCAAGGAGAAGAGCCACATCCTGGTGGGGCTGGAGGACGGAAAACTCATCGTGGTGGGCGCTGGGCAGCCCGCGGAGGTGAGCGGGACCCCTGGGCAGGTCAGGGTGGGAGGGCGACGTGGCTCGGTGTCCCCTGGGTGTTCCCAGGGTGGGGACATGGGTGTGTCCTCTCCGGAGCTGAGGGGGACCGGGGCGGGGTTGGGAAGGGGATGTGGGATAGGGATGGGGGTGGGGATGTGAGGGGGATGGGGAAGAGGATGAGAATCTGGGAGGAGATGGTGATGGAGAAGGGGATGAAGATGGGGTTGGATAAAGGGGATTGGGAANCGCGGGGGGGGGGGGGGGGGGGGGGGGGGGGGGGGGGGGGGGGGGGGAGGGGGAGGGGGGGGGGGAGGGGGGGGGGAGGGGGAAGAGGATGAGAATCTGGGAGGAGATGGTGATGGAGAAGGGGATGAAGATGGGGTTGGATAAAGGGGATTGGGAAGGGGGTTGGGATGGAGGAGAGGATGAGAATCTGGAAAGGGATGGGGACGGTGAAGAGGATGGGGATGGAGAGAAGGATGAGGATCTGGAAGAAGACGAGGAGGGAAATGGGGATGGGGAAGAGGATGGGATGGAGAAGCAGATGAGGATCTGGGAAGGAATGAGGAGGAAGAATGGGATGAGAAACTGGAAGGAGACAGGGATGGAGAAAGGGATGAGGACCCTGGAATGGGATGGGGATGGAGAAGGGGATGAGGATGGGGATGGAGAAGGGGATGAGGATGGGGATGGAGAAGGGGATGAGGATCTTGGAATGGGATGGGGATAAAGAGGATGAGGATGGGGATGTAGAAGGGGATGAGGCCCTTGGAATGGGATGGGGATGGAGAAGGGGATGAGGAACCAGGAGGAGATGGGGATGTAGAAGGGGATGAGGCTCTTGGGATAGGATGGGGATGGAGCCGGGGATGAGGCAGGGGACGGATGAAGGATTTGGGGCTGGGAAAGGCGCTCACCCCCTGTCCCCAGGTGCGGCCGGGCCAGTTCCACCGGCGGCTGTGGCGTTCCACGCGGCGCATCTCCCAGGTGTCGGCCGGAGAGACGGAATACAACCCCTCCGAGGGCAGGGCCTAGGCTGGCACCCACCCCCGGGGGGCCCCGTGCCCCCCACACGGCCTGGGGGACCCCCGGGCACCGAGGGGGGCCCGGAGAGCCCCGCCCCGCCCGATATCCGTGGCCTTACCCAGCCCTGCTGGGGCGTCCAGCCCCCCCTGGATTTTTGGGAGAC
>WAAE01015478.1:36735-47513 GCA_013400495.1 Nicator chloris
CACGGGGGGGTCTCAGCAGCCCCCCGAGCACGTCCCGGTCTCGGCGTTCCCTCCGTGTCCCTCCCGGCTGCGGCTGTCCCTCCCCGGAGCTGGCAGCGCGTCCTGGCCGCGGCGCCGCGGCGTGTCCTCCGCTGGCCCTGCCACCCCGGCGAGGCCCCTCGGCTGGCAGTGACCCTTGTCCCCGCTCCGGCGGCGGTGCCACGGCGTCACGTGGGGCACAGGGCACCCGCGGGGCCAGCGGAGCCACCGCGGGGCAGCCCCAGCAGCCGGACAGAGCCATGGACGGACGCACGGACAGGTGGGCATGGCAGGGCAGGGAGGGGACGCGGGCGGGGGCAGGTGACACCGACGTGGCTGGAACACGAGGTCACGCTGCTGGAGGGTGTTCCCGTCGCACTGGAGGTTGGACTGGTGTCCCCGTTCCCGGGTTTTGGCTCAGATGGCCCCATCCCAGGTGACTCCATCCCAGGTGACCCAGTTCCGGACATCCTGTCCCGAGGATTCCCCCCATGAAAAGTGTTCCTTTTCCCGGTGTCCCTGTCCCAGGTGTCCCAGTTCCAGGTGTCCCTCTGCCCCGTGTCCCCATTGCAGGGGTCCCAGTCCCAGCATTCTCAGTCCCAGCATTCTCAGTCCCAGCTTTCCCAGTCCCAGATGTCCCAGTCCCAGATGTCCCACCCCAGCTTTCCCAGGCCCAGCTTTCCCAGTCCCAGGTGTCCCTGTTCCATAGATTCCAGTCCCAGTGTCCCTATCCAAGGTGACCCAGGTGTCCTTGTCCCAGATGTCCCAGGTGTCCCAAATGTCCCACTCTCCCCTACCCCGGTCCCAGCATCCACCTGACTGCAGGAAACCCCTGGATTGTGCCCAAGGAGGAAGGGACACCCTGGGGCTTCCCCAGCACCCAAAATCCCCCCAATGCCGGGTCCCTGGGGGAGCCCGCAGCCCCCACCAGGGACAGGGACCCCATCACACCCCCCCGGGGTGCAGGGTGGTGTCCGGTGGGTGTAAGGCGGGCACGGGGCCGGTTTGAGGGTGCAGGGTGGGTTCAGGTTTGGGGGGGCGGCTCACAGCAGGTTCTCCCCGCTCCCACCCCCTCCCCGCGTCCCCAGCTCGTGGCTGGGAGCCCCCCTGGAGCAGTTGCCCACCCCGGCGCTGACCCTGGACCGGGCCACGCTGCGCGGGAACGCCGAGCGGATGCGGGAACGCTGCCGGGCGCTGGGGCTGCGCCTGCGGCCCCACGTCAAAACGCACAAAACCCTGTGAGTGTCACCCCAGAACCCGCCAGAACCCCCAGGATCCACCCAGCATCTCCCCGGAATCCCCCCCATCCCTCCAACCTCTTCCCCGCATCCCTCTGTGTCCTCTCAGAACCCCTCAACCTTCCCCAGGTTTTCCTCCCGGCATCTCCCCGTCCTCAGCCCAAAATCCTTCTCCAGCATCCCCCTCATCATCCCACCAGCTCCCTCCCCAGCATCCCCCAGTCTCTCCAGCATCCTCCCAGTATCCCTCCCAGCATCCCCCCACCTTCCCCTCAGGACACGCCACCTTCCCACCCAGTATCTCCCAACCCTGCCCCAGTTTTCCTCAGCATTCCCCCAGCTTCACCCCCAGCCTCTCCCCATCATCCCTCCAGCCCTCACAGAATCCCTCCAGCATTTTCCCAGCCTCCCTCCCAGCATTGCCCATATCCCCCCTCAGCATCCCTCAACTCCCCCCTCCCCCAATATCCCTCCATTATTCCTACAGATTCCTCCCGGTATCCCCTCATCCTCGCCCTTAGCACCCCTCAACTTCCCTCGGGCATCTTCCAGAATCCCTCCCAGCGCCTCCTCATCCTCCCAGTATCTCCCTATCCTCCCACTCTCCCCCATCCCCCCAGTACCCCCCTATCCTCCCGGTATCCCCTCATCCTCGCCCTTAGCCCCCCTCAACTTCCCTCGGGCATCTTCCAGAATCCCTCCCAGCGCCTCCTCATCCTCCCAGTATCTCCCTATCCTCCCACTCTCCCCCATCCCCCCAGTACCCCCCTATCCTCCCGGTATCCCCCAGCTCTCCCTCAGCACCCAACATCCCCCAGCACCTTCCGAGAATCCCTCCCAGCACCCCCTCAGCACCCCCCAGCACCTCCCCGCCATTCCCCCCTCCTCCTCCTCCTCCTCCTCCTCCCTCAATCCCGGATTCCCAGGGAAGGGGCGGAGCTGGCCACGGGCGGGACCCGCCGGGGCATCGTGGTGTCCACGCTGGCCGAGGCGCGCTTCTTCGCGGCCGGGGGCTTCGATGACATCCTGTACGCCTTCCCGGTGCCGCGCTGGCGCCTGGCCGAGTGCTCGGAGCTGGCCCAGCGCCTCCAGCAATTCCAGGTGCTCCTGGACAGCCCGCAGGGCTTGGAGCTGCTGCTCCAGAACCCCCTTCCCGGCGGGAAGCGCTGGCTCGTCTGGCTCAAGCTGGACTGCGGGAATGGCCGGGGTAGGTGACCCCCAAATCCCACCCCGGGGGGCATCGTGAGACCCCGAGGGGGTTCCATCCCGGCTGGGCCGTGGGGTGGGATGCTCTGAGTGCCCCCCGGATCCAGCATCTCCACCAGGATGGGGCGTTGAAGCCCCCTGGAAGTCACTAACCAAGGATGTTCCTCAGGGAACGATGTCCTGTGTCCCTCCAAGGCCCCAGATCCTCCGGCCATGGATCCAACCATGATGGAGCATCCAAAGCCCCCTGAAATCATTATTTAATGATGCTCCGCGTGGGGAAGGAATCCCCACATCCCTCCAAGCCCCCAGATCCTCCATCCTAACCATGAGGGAGCATCTCAGCCCCTCCAAAGTCATTTTTCCCAGCCACGCCTGGAAAATACGGCAGCAGTGGCCCCAAAGCCCCACAACGGGACATTTAAATCCCTGCCTTCCCTCCCCAACCCCATTCCCACATTCCCACCGCCAGGATGCTCCGCGGGGGCGATGTCCCAGTGTCCCCTCACCCCCCCTCCCACGCTCCTGTCCCCTCCCCAGCCGGGATTCGTCCCACGGATCCCGAGGCGCTGGCCCTGGCTCGTGCCATCGCCCAGGGGTCCCCGGAGCTGGTGACACTGGTGGGGGTCTACGCCCACTGCGGGAACACCTACGGCTGTCGCGACATCCCGGCCATCCAGGCCATCGCCAGGGACACCACGGCCGCCGTGCTGGAGTTCGTCACCGCGTGAGTGGCCGGGATGAGCGGCATTGCGGGGATTTGGGGACAGGAAGGGTCAAGGCGGCCGCTGTCCCCTTCCCGAGACGCGGCTGTTGGTTGTAAACGCGAATCGCCCCCATAAAGGGGCCCTGAGAGCCCCCCCGGGGGGCACCGGGGGGTGGTGGCGGCGCCGCTCGCCTTTGATGTGGCTGCGGTGGCGGGTTGTGACCCGGGGCACTGTCCCCTCCCTCCTCCCTGCCACCCTTTCATCCCGGCGGGGGTTCGCATCCTGCAGGGAATTGCGGCCGGATGCTTCCTGCTGGGAAAAGGGGGAGGGACCTCGGCCAGGGACAGGGATGTGCCCACCTGGGGACACGTCCTGGGGGTCACCAGGGCCCCCACCTGGGGGTCACACCCAGCCCGCGGTGGCACCGGATGGGGAAACCCCAGATCCCACCCCGTCCCCAAACTCCGGGGGGCTCCCAGGCACATCTGGAGCTGGTTCCAAGCACATCCGGGGGGTGCTCGGGCACATCTGGGGGTCCAGAAATACCTGGGAGGGGTCCCAAGGACACCTGGGGGGTGCTTAGGCACATCTGGGAGGGGTCCCTGCCACCCTTGGGGGCACCCTGACACATCTGGGGGGGAGGTTCTGGCACATCTGGGAAGGGCCTGGCACAGCTGAGGGGATCCCAGGCACATCTGGATGATGTCTGGCACAACTGGGGCCTCCCAGGCACAGCTGGTGGCACCCCCACACATCTTGGGGAGGTCTCCAGCACATCTGGGGGCTCCCAGTACCACCTGGAGGGGTCTCCAGCACATCTGGGCGTTCTCAGACACATCTGGGGGTGCTTTAAAACATCTGGGGGGTGTCCAGCTCATACGGGTGGATCTCTGGCACGTCTGGGGATGCTTGGGCACATCTGGAGGGTGCTCTGCCACATCTGGGGGCGATCTGGAGGGACACACACCAGCCCTGCGTCTTTGAGGGGGCTCTCGGGCACATCTGGGTGTGTCCCCAGCACATCTTGCGTTCCCCCGGCACCCTGTGGGGAGGCTCTGCCACATCTGGATGGCTCCTTTGAGTATCTGGGGGCTCCCTGGCGCATCTGGGGCACCCAGAGGTGCGGGACCCACCTCTGGTCTTGTTCCTGGTGGTGCCCAGGGGTGACAGAGCCACCTCCGGTCACCTGGGGGTGACGCTCCATGTGTCCCCAGGCTGCGGCGGGCGGGGATCCCGTGTCCCCAGGCCACCATCGGCTCCACCCCGTCCTGCAGCCACCCGGTGCCGGAGATGTCGCAGCTCACCGAGGTGCACCCGGGCAATTACCTCTTCTACGGTGAGCGGGACGGACTCCCCCCGGCTGGGCGGGACCCCCCGAGGGTGGGACAGCGCAAGACTGAGCCCGTGCCCCCCGCAGACCTGCAGCAGACCCAGCTGGGCTCGTGCCGGCCCGAGGAGGTGGCGATCCGCGTCCTCACCAGGGTCATCGGCCACTACCGCCACCGCGGGCAGCTGCTGGTGGACTGCGGCTGGGCCGCCCTGAGCCTGCACGGCCGCGACCAGGGACCCCCGGGCTGTGCCGCCATCGAGGGCCACCCCCAGCTCAGGTGACACCCGCCGCGAGGGTGGGGGCACGGGCGGCGGCGGGAGGTGACACCTGTGTCCCCGCAGGCTGGTGGGGCTGACCCAGGAGCACGGGCAGGTGGAGGCCGTGGATGGGGAGTTGGATTTCGAGCAATTCCCGGTGGGAAGCACCCTGGCGCTCATCCCGTTCCATGTGAGTGTCAGCCCCGCGTGTCCGCTGTGTCACAGCTCGGTGTCCCCTCTGTCGCAGCCCCGTGTCACAGCAGTGTCCCCTCTGTCCCAGCCCCGTGTCATAGCAGTGTCCCCTCTGTCCCAGGCCTGTGCCACGGCTGCCATGCACCCCGTGTACTTCGTGCACGCTGCCGGGAAGGTGGTGGAGCTCTGGCGCCCCGTGCGCGGCTGGTAGAGAGCAGAGAGAGGAGATCCCGGGGGGATGCACCCGCACCCAGACCCTGCACCAAGACTCTGCACCCACAACGAGAGCCCGCACCCACTCCAAGTCACTCTGGCCACCCACGCTGGGGTCCCACAGCCCCGTCAGGGGCCCGCACCCACATCAAAACCCTGCATCCACAGCCAGGTCCTGCACCCACATGGAATGCTGCACCCACTCCCACTCCCCACACCCACACCCACTCTCTCCACCCATTCTCACTCCCCGCACCCACTCCCACTCTCTGCACCCATCCCCACTCCCCGCACCCACCCCACGTCCCTCCACCCACGCCAGGATGCTGCGCCCACGCTGAAACCCTGCGCCCCCCCCAGGTGCTGCACCCACACTGGGGCTCAATAAAGCTGCTTCTCCCTCTTCCAGGCATTTATTCCCCCGGGGGAGAGCCGCGGGGAGGTGGAGGGGGGAGTGGGTGACACCGTCCTATCGGTGCCCTCGATTTCAGTTCGGACCGGTCCGGCCCAAGTTGGACCCGTCCCAATGGGAGAGCCCCGGGCGGGACTCGAACCTGGGGCTCCGAGGGGCAGGCCTCCACGTCTGGTCACGCCCCCTAAGCCGCGCGCAGCCAATGGGAGCGCGACCCGCCCGGCCCTGCCCGGGGGAGCCACGCCCAGCCCGGCCCGGCCCAGGCGCGACGGGGCGGCCGAGAGGAGCCGAACGGGGCCGAACCGGGACCCAGCGGGGCCGAACCGGGACCCAGCGGGGCCCAACCGAGACCCAGCGGGGCCGAACGGGGCCGAACCGGGACCCAGCGGGGCGGAACGGAGCCGAACCGAGACTGAACCGGGAACCAGCGGGGCCGAACGAAGCCGAACCGGGACAGAACGGGGCCGAACGGAGCCGAATCGGGACCCAGCGGGGCCGAACCGAGACCCAGTGGAGCCGAACGGGACCCAACGAGACCGAACAGGGACCGAGCGGGGCCGAACCGAGGCCGAGCGGTGCCGGACGGAGCCGAACCGAGCGGAGCCGAAGCGGTTCGGAGCCGCTCGGAGCAGTTCGGTTCCGCTCGGGCTCGGTTCGGTTCGGCCCGGCCCGGGGCGGGGTCCTGGGCCGGTCCCGGCGATGAGGCCGCTCCCGATGCCGCTGCTGCTGCTGCTGCTGAGCCCGGTGCGGGCGGGACGGGAACGGGATGGGAACGGGACCGGGATTGGGAACAGGGATGGGAACGGGATTGGAATGGGATTGGGACTGGAATGGGAACGGGATGGGGACGGGACCGGGATTGGGAACAGGGATGGGAACGGGATTGGAATGGGATTGGGACTGGAATGGGAACGGGATGGGGACGGGACCGGGATTGGGAACAGGGATGGGAACGGGATTGGAATGGGATTGGGACTGGAATGGGAACGGGATGGGGACGGGACCGGGATTGGGAACAGGGATGGGAACGGGATTGGAATGGGATTGGGACTGGAATGGGAACGGGATGGGGACGGGATTGGGAACGGGAAAGGGAACGGGATGGGAACAGGATTGAGAACGGGATGGGAACGGGACCGGGATTGGGAACAGGGATGGGAACGGGATTGGAATGGGATTGGGAACGGGATGGGAACGGGACCGGGATTGGGAACAGGGTTGGGAACGGGATGGGAATGGGACTGGGACCGGAATGGGACCGGGATGGGAACGGGAATGGGAACGGGATTGGAATGGGGACGGGATGGGGACGGGATTGGGAACGGGAATGGGAACGGGATTGGGAACGGGCCGGGTCTCCCGCTGCCCCCGGGGCACTCCGAGTCACTTCGCTGCGTGGCTTTTGTTGAAGTTTTTTGGGTTTGGTTCGGTTAAGTTTGGGGCATTTCGGTTCATTTCCTTTTCTTTCATTTTATTCCACTTTCCTCCATTTTTTTTCTCTTTATTTTCTTTTATTTTCCTGGTTTATTTTCCTTTTATTTTCTTCTTTATGTTTTAATTGTTAAATTTATTTTTATCATCCTTTTTATTTTTTTGTTTTATTTTCCTCTTTTACTTCATGTTCCTTCTTTGAATTTCACTTTATTGTCCTCTTTATTTTCCTTTTTAACTCCATTTAATTTTCCCTGCTTTATTTAATCTCATTGTAGTTTACTTTCCTTATTTTTGTTTATTTTACTTCGTTTTCCTTTATTTCACGTTGTTTTCCTTCTTTCCATTTTAATTTAGTTCAGCTTTTCCCTTCCTTTCTCTTCCTTTTATTTCGTTGCTTTCTTTTCGTTCCCTCTCATTCCAAAGCCTTTGATCTCATTTTTATTTACTATTTATTTCCTTTTTACTCTTTCCGTTTGATTCCCCGCTTTGATTTCTTTCCCTTTATCATCCTTATTTATTTTTACTGCCCCTCAATCCCCCCTCATGCTCTTTCCCCCCCTTTTCCATGGGTTTGGGGGGTCCCAGTGGGAATTTGTGGGGTCCTGAAGGGGATTCAGGGGAAACTGAGGCAGGCGCCCCGCTGTGCCCGCAGGTGCCGGCGCGGGGCGGGGGATGTCCCCCGTGTCCCCCCGGTGTCCCCGAGCCCTGCGACGGCCGCTGCCCACCCTGCGCCCGCAGTGAGTACCCCTAAAACCCCCCGAGCCCGGCAACGCCCCACAAAAACAACCCCAAAAACCCCAAAACGCCCCAAACCCGCAGCGCGGAGCCCCGCGGAGGAGGAGCCGGAGGAGCCGTGCCCGCCCTGCCCGCCCTGCGGCCGTGAGTGGCACCGGGACCCCCGAGGGGGGCACTGGGTGGGGGTCTGGGCCGTGGGGCCCCTTTTGTGCCTCAGTTTCCCTTTTGTCCCTCAGGTTTCCCATGTTGCTCCTTGATTTCCCCTTTTCATGCCTCAGTTTCCCTTTTGTCCCTCAGTTTCCCCATGTTACTCCTTGATTTCCCCTTTTCGTGCCTCAGTTTCCCTTTTTGTGCCTCAGTTTCCCTTTTCGTGCCTCAGTTTCCCTTTTTGTGCCTCAGTTTCCCTTTTTGTGCCTCAGTTTCCCTTTTGTCCCTCAGGTTTCCCATGTTGCTCCTTGATTTCCCCTTTTCATGCCTCAGTTTCCCTTTTGTCCCTCAGTTTCCCCATGTTACTCCTTGATTTCCCCTTTTCGTGCCTCAGTTTCCCTTTTTGTGCCTCAGTTTCCCTTTTCGTGCCTCAGTTTCCCTTTTTGTGCCTCAGTTTCCCTTTTTGTGCCTCAGTTTCCCTTTTGTCCCTCAGGTTTCCCATGTTGCTCCTTGATTTCCCCTTTTCATGCCTCAGTTTCCCTTTTGTCCCTCAGTTTCCCCATGTTACTCCTTGATTTCCCCTTTTCGTGCCTCAGTTTCCCTTTTTGTGCCTCAGTTTCCCTTTTCGTGCCTCAGTTTCCCTTTTTGTGCCTCAGTTTCCCTTTTTGTGCCTCAGTTTCCCTTTTGTCCCTCAGGTTTCCCATGTTGCTCCTTGATTTCCCCTTTTCATGCCTCAGTTTCCCTTTTGTCCCTCAGTTTCCCCATGTTACTCCTTGATTTCCCCTTTTCGTGCCTCAGTTTCCCTTTTTGTGCCTCAGTTTCCCTTTTCGTGCCTCAGTTTCCCTTTTTGTGCCTCAGTTTCCCTTTTTGTGCCTCAGTTTCCCTTTTGTCCCTCAGGTTTCCCATGTTGCTCCTTGATTTCCCCTTTTCATGCCTCAGTTTCCCTTTTGTCCCTCAGTTTCCCCATGTTACTCCTTGATTTCCCCTTTTCGTGGCTCAGTTTCCCTTTTCGTGGCTCAGTTTCCCTTTTGTGCCTCAGTTTTCCCATGTTGCTCCTTGGTCCCCCCTTTTCGTGCCTCAGTTTCCCTTTAGTGCCTCAGTTTCCCCATGTTGCTCCTTGATTTCCCCTTTTTGTGCTTCAGTTTTCCTTTTCTGCCTCAGTTTCCCCATGTTGCTCCTTGGTCCCCCCTTTTCGTGCCTCAGTTTCCCTTTAGTGCCTCAGTTTCCCCTCATTGCTCCCTGATTTCCCCATAATCTGCCTCAGTTTTCCCTTGTGGTGCCTCGGTTTCCCATGTCCTGCCTCAGTTTCCCCTCATCATGTCTCTTTCCTCATGTCGTTCCTTAATTTCCCATATTGTGCCTCAGTTTCCCCTTGTTGCTCCTTAGTTTCCCCTTTTGTGCCTCAGTTTCCCTAGTCGCCCCTCAATTTCCCCATGTCCTACTTTAGTTTCCTCTTGCGTGCCTCCGTTTCCCTTTTTTTACCTCATTCCCTCTTTTGGTGCCTCATTCCCCTTTTTCTGCCTCGGTTTCCCTTTTTTACCTCATTCCTTTCTGCCTCAGTTTCCCCTTTTGTATCTCATTCCCTTTTGTGCCTCAGTTTCCCCCATTTTATGCCATTCCCTCTTTTATGCCTCAGTTTCCCTTTTCACCTCATTCTCTCTTGTGCCTCAGTTTCCTTTTTTTCACCTCATTCTCCCTTTTTGTGCCTCAGTTTCCCCTTTTGTCCCTCATTCCCCCTTTTTGTGCCTCAGTTTCCCGCACTTTACCCCATTCCCTCTTTTATGCCTCAGTTTCCCTTTTCCACCTCATTCTCTCTTGTGCCTCAGTTTCCCTTTTTTCACCTCATTTCCTTTTTGTGCCTCAGTTTCCCTCACTTTACCCCATTCCCTCTTTTATGCCTCAATTTCCTCTTTTTCTCCTCATTCCCCCTCATTGTGCCTCAGTTTCCCTTTTTTCTCCTCATTTCCTTTTTGTGCCTCAGTTTCCCGCACTTTACCCCATTCCCTCTTTTATGCCTCAATTTCCTCTTTTTCTCCTCATTCCCCCTCCTTGTGCCTCAGTTTCTCCCCATGTCCCTCAGGGGGTGACCAGGGACGTGTCCCCCAGACCCGGGGGTCTCACCCCGCCCCTCTCCAAGGGGAAACTGAGGCACAGCTGGGAATGTCGGCATTCCCTTCCCGTTCTTGGGGCTCCCACAGGCGAGGCCACGGCGCCGCTCGCTGAGGGGACCCCGCCGGTGCCGGGTGACCCCCGGGTGACGCCGCCGGTGCCGGGGACACCCCCGGAGCCCCCCGGGGACATCATCCCGCTGTACTGCGCCCTCCTGGCCGCCCTGGTCGTGGGGCTGGTGGCCTATGTGGCCTTCAAGTGGTGAGTGGGGGGTGCTGGGGGGCCAGGCCAGGTTTGGGGCCAGGCCAGGTTTGGGGTCAGACCGGGTTTGGGGCCAGGCCGGGTCCGGGGGCCAGGCCGGGTCTGGGGGTCAGGCCGGGTCTGGTGTCAGGCTGGGTTTGGGGGCCAGGCCGGGTCTGGGGGTCAGGCCGGGTCTGGTGTCAGGCTGGGTTTGGGGGCCAGGCCGGGTCTGGGGGTCAGGCCGGGTCTGGTGTCAGGCTGGGTTTGGGGGCCAGGCCGGGTGTGGGGGCCAGGCCGGGTTTGGGGCCAGGCCGGGATTGCGGGCCCAGGCTGGGTCTGGGGACCCGCGGTGACCCCGCGCGGCCCCGCAGCTGGGACACCTGCAGGAAGAAGCGGCAGCTGGACAAGGCGCGGGACGTGGCGGACGCAGGGGACGCGGAGAAGCTGCGGGGGGACAGCGGCGTCTGCCCGGACAGCGCCGGCCTGGGGCAGGCCCAGCCCCGTGAGCGCCCGCGGCTGGGGAGGACACCCGGGCCTGGG
>WAAE01015479.1:0-21998 GCA_013400495.1 Nicator chloris
AAAAAACAAACCACAACAAAACACAAATCTCCTCTACTTCTTCATAGGACTTGGGGGTTCACATTATCCCCAAGTGATGTAATTGATATTCTAGGAGGCTTTGTTTGCTTTTGGTATTGTTACTGTGGGATTCTGTTTCCCTCATTATGTTTGTTCTCCCAGAACTGTAATGGATTGACTTGCGAGACAAGTCTTTCCCAACTCATTTTGTTGACTGATAAGCATTTGTATTCTTCATTCCTAGATCAAATCTACCTACTTGCAGCTTCTGTGCCTTCATCTACTAAAACAAACAACCTTTCACAGTTTTTACAAATGAGTAAGATTTCATGCAGATACTTGCTATGGTCCTCTCATAATTTAATCTTCTCCTTTTTATGATGAATGACTGGTATTCCATTGTTTCGTGTCTTCTTTAACGATTTCTTGCTTTAAAAATTTTTGCAGCTTTTTCAGAAGCCTTTGCCATTTTCAATATTCTGTTTAAATACCGGGCATTAGGACTGCATAAAACAGCACTATTCTCATGAATACCACATGAATTTTAAAGAATCACCTTCCTACATCTCACTCCCCTGTTCATAAAGCCAAAGCCCTGATCTCATCTTCAAGCCACAGAACCACTCTCAAAATCTCCTGTTCAGCTCATTATCAAGCATGACCATCTAATACTTTTCTAAGTCATTGTTCTCTAGAATGAAAGTTCATCATTCTCCACATGATGTACCTCTGTGTTTCCCAGATATTTGACCCTCCATTTAGCTATTTTTAAAACAATTTACCCACACAACTGCTGACATTTCTCCAGTATTACTTAACATTGTTCTAATTTTTATAAGACAGAAGCTTTGCTTTCAATGTTTTCTTACAGTTCTCTGACAGAGACATTATGTTCTACTGTAAGAATAACTAAAGTCTGTATAAACTGGGCATAAAAATATATAATAGCAATAATTTCTATGAATAAGCTTGTGTAGACTTGAATAACACACCTATAAGCAAGAAGCAAAATAAAATGAATTCTTTCATGTAGCATATTAGAGACTCCTTCCAGTCAATATACTTTTAATCTCCTTTTATGTTAAAAAGTGCTGAAACCTAAATCCTGTTAAAGAAATTAAAACCTTTAAGATATCTCTTAGATATAGTATCTTCTGTGCTCAGTTCTGTATCCTTATCTCACTCCTATTTAATGCTGGTTTTGTGCAGGAACTAAATCCTCTACAGTCTGTGTAATTTGATAATTATTTTAGGCATTTTTAATACTTGTATATCCTAATAGCTAGTAAGGAAACTTACACCCTAACATCTTGTATCCAGAATCAAATCTGATCCTACTAATTCAAAAACGAAATTCGCGCCAGTTTCAATGAGGTCAGGGTGTCAGTCTTGAACTTTCATGGCATTAGCATAATGCACTCTTGAAACGATTTTAGCATTCCTCTTTCCTTTGAATAATGCACGTTTATGAAATCTTTTTTCCCTTTCGTTTCAGCCAGAGAGCAAATTAAAAAATAAATCAATTTAGTTATTTTTAAATGTTAAGAAAATGAACTCTGTATAAACATTCTCTCATTTCCTCACTTATCTGCTCCTTCAGTCATTCAGGTCTACAGCACAACGTTTCACCCAAATTCTAGGACTCCAGAAGGCAACACCTTTTCAAAATTTTGCTGAAAAGGTGTCACAAGATACCTGAAATTACCCATAGCTGAAAGTTTAAGTAAAGGATTGAATGTTCAGAGCTGATCACCATTTTCAGTTGATCGATATGTGAATGGAAATTGTTTAAAAATGAACATAAACAGACTTTTCCTAGTGCAAAGACTCACAGGTAGCCCAACTTCAAGATGCACCCATTTTTCTTTGCTGCATGTAGAGAATTTGAGAGAGTGGCATTTACTGTATAAGACCAGCAGTGTGCTCCTAGGGGGCTGGCTAGAGCTGCACAGCGCCTCCTGACAGCCTTAAAGCACCGAGGGAGATGTAGCCATGAGAGGTGATTTTAACATGGGGGAAGATGGGACAAAAGCACCTAAACTGCAACTCCCTTGTGATACTCAGCACTTGGAAGCATACTGTTGAACTTGAGAGACTTCCTAATTTGCTAACATTGCTCTTTTGAAAGAATTTCTCAATTATATGACTTGGCCTTGGAAGACAAGGTGCTTGTGCAGGTCACGTGGCAGGCTTTTGCTTTCAAGGGACTAAGGAAGTTTTTGTAGCTGGGAATATGACTTTGCTTTGGCATTAAGGCCTCTGCTGAATGCAACACAGTGTTCTGGCTTTATACTCCCCCTGGGACACTGTGTCAAAGTTTGATCGGCCATGGGCTTTTGGCACAAGGAGTTCTGTTTTATGTTACCTGAATGAAGGCTAATGAAAATAAAGAGCTGGTAAGGAGCAATGAGAGGAGAGGGTCCTAGTAACCTCATTGGTGAAGAACAGAGCACAGGCAGTCCTACCATGAAAGGAGAAGAAGTTCAGGGTATCCAGCAGAGGCCACCAAGGTGGCTGGGGCTGCTGCATTTGTCCTTTGTGAAGAGATGTAGAGGATGCTGGGCTTGGTTCAGCCTGAAGAAGAGGCAGGGAAAGAAATAACAGCCTGCTGGTGCTCACAGAATAGATCCAGACTCTTCACAATGGTGTACGACACAAAGAAAAAGAGGGCATAAATTGAAATAAGATCTGATAGGGCACACAAGTTTTTTTCTATGGACAGCTGAAGGAAGAAGAATAGTTTGCCTACAAATGTTGCACAGTCTCCACTCTCTCAGATTGTCAAGGTCAGACTGCAAAAAGCCTGAGCAAACCGGTTGCCTCATAGCTAAGCCTACAATCTGGGCATGAACATGGCAGAGACCTGAAGTCCAGGATATTTAACAGCTGTGTCACTAGCAGCAGAATTGGGAATCAAGATAGGAAGGCCCTGTGTAAATCTTAAAATCTATGCACATGCCAAAGAGAATCCAACAGTTCTAAACAAGAGTAAAATCAGCTACTTAAGGAAAACAGAATTACCAGGAGGTATCAATGACCTTCAACCTCTACAAGTTGGTACAACAGGAAAAACTAACAAGACAAAAACCATCTAATATTACAGAAAACAATCTGCTAATCAACGTGTTACTGATCCCTTGTTTTTGTCAAGGTCATTTAACGTTGAAAAAAATGATCTCACACTAAATCTTTATTGAAAAAGTAAGCTAATTTGATTTACAAAGTAAAGTGCTATTAATTATGGAAGACAGTCAATAAAAAAGCTGATTCCTCTAAACACAAGGCAGATCTTATGGCCTATGATTTATGATGATGATTATAATGGCAAAATATTTGCAGTTCTCACTATCATCTAACTTGGATTAGCTGCAACAAAAGATTCAGATAAGATATAATCAAGCATGAATACAAAGAGCAGAAGGAGACAAACAACCTTTAGAGCAGGAAAAGTAAACATCTGGATTAAGAGCAGTATGCAAAAACAATAAAGTGACCTATTGTTCCTTTTCCAACATAGGCACAAAAACCTCTGCTTTTTTAATATCAGAGCCAGACTTCTGTCTTGCTGCTGCTGTTTCCTCTGAATTATAGTCCCTAAATGTCTAAGTTACGTAACCAGACACCTCAAGGGTGTGCTGCATTCATCTAAAAGGATGTACTCATTGCAAATTTTCCCATTCTGGATTATTAGTATGTCAATAAAACCTGGCAAGTTCTCTGACAACTAAGGCAAGCCTTGGATTTTACTAAAAATGCCTTATGTGATGTAAACATATTCAAAGGCCTGATTCCTTTTTAACGAAGAATATTATTTAAACGTTAACTTAAAGATCAGAAACAGAGATTTGAATTTATAACATTTAATATTAATTATGTCATAAACCAGAAATAAAAATATAAAAGAGAAACCTGGAAAGAAGAATGAGAAGAACAAAAAATGATTCACAGAAGAAAATCAATTTTAGATTAAAGAGTAGAAAAATGGAGAACTTGTAAAATTCTTATGCATATATCACAATGTATGCAGTTTTCCTTTCTCATTGTTTTAAGTTTGCAAAGTGGAAATAGGATAATTCACACTTCTTCAAATAATTGTTTCAAGCTGCCAACAGACAAAGAGAGAAATAGTATTGCTCATGCCAGGCCATGTTTTCAAACATTTTCTCATAGCCACAAAATTTAAAGTATGTTTCAGTTACTGACACAATCAAAGGGCTTCAAAAGTCAACATCCACAGCTTGCTCTTCTATATGTGTCTTAATTCAGCCTGGATTTTACAGCCATTTCTTTAACATAGCTATTTATCCTTCAGGGTTTAGAGAAAAGAAAAGCAAATTTTGAAAGAACTTGTCGAATTTCAGCCTACCAAAATAATCTTCTTCCTCTACACACAAATAGCTGTTTGAAGAAAGTATCATTAATGTATAGTTTCAAGACACTGGAAAAATCGTCTAAACTAAACCTATGCCTATCACTAAAAGCTTTCATCATGTTTGCTTTGTTTCCATGTGAAGAACATGGCACTTAATTTTGACAATCTGTCATTTTTCTAGCATGTTCAGAGAGTGGTTGGACAGAGCAGTACTTTTATGTTTTCCATCAAAAACCTTACGATGCAGAACTGCTTGTCTTCTATTAGAGTCCTTGTCAAGCTCAGTGAGCTGTTTAGGCTGAGGGAGGACTATGTCATATTGTTTGAAGCTCACATGTCAGCAAAGAGAGATATAGATCTAGTAGTTTCTACCAGCATTATTGCTTGCTTGTGCATTCAGATATAGCAGATATCTTTGTTTGCAAGTTGTAGTTGGGCAGTGCTGTAGTGCCAATCCATAAAAAGCCTCAATTTTCAAGGTAAGGAGGGGCTACCTGGCATATTCTCCACCAGCCTGGAGCAGCTGTTTGTGCCTGCAAAAGCACAGGGACAAACATGGGGCACAATACTGAGAAGTCCAAACACTGCAAGTTGATAGTGAGTTGTCAAATCACTTGGTGAATGTTATTCATCAGCTCTTAAGTCTAACAGAAAGTTGTATTTTTCCATAGATCCAATTTTCTTTTGGCTCTTCAGTAATTATGAATGTCAGATAATTTCTGAGAACTTTCCCAAAAAATGTATCTGCAGTTTGTTTGCAACTTTATAAAGTTGTAATGTTGCACAGTATCTCCTTAGGGAAATTTCTAAATCTCTCTCATGGTCTTAAAATTGTTTAAAAAACAAAACAAAAAACAAACAAACAAACAAAAACAAAGAAAAAAACCACACAACCCAAACAGAGAAACAAAATACACTTTACTGTTTCATTAAAAAAAAAAGTTAAAAAATCACTCATTATAGACTGAGCACAAGAGGGACCTAGGACATCCCAAAATATTCCTCTATGATTAGGAAGAAACCTGAAAATATGTAAATATTTTTGCATTATATATCTAAATAAATACAGAAAGTTATTTGCTGGCAAATACTTAACCTCTTTTGGCTTTCTACCAGAAAAAAACCCATTAATTTGAAATTCATGCACCATTCTTTCTAGTGTTAAACCTCTGCACAAATGATACTTGAAGCAAACGTAAGAACAGAAAGATGGCATAACTTCTGAATTTAAATCTTTGTGAACCAGAGCTCTGAAGTTTTCTAACATTCTTTGATGCCTTCCTGAAGTGCAAAATAATCAGTTTAAATTAATTATACAAAATTACAGATGATATAATGTTAAAAATGAACTGAGGTAACTTACATCAATCAAACTGCCATATGTTCCTAAGATGTAAGTGACTTCTAATTTCACAATAGTCTGTGCTTACATCAGTAGCATCTCTTGCATGTGAGCTCAATCCCAAACTCAAGCCCAGATCTGCCTTGTTTGCACAAAGATACCTGTGAGAGAGCTCAAGGCAAAGCTGTGGCTGTTTCCTGTTTCTAGACTCACAAATAACTCACCCAGATGCCTGCTCGGAAGGGCTGAGATTTGACTGAACGTACAGGAGCACAGAGTAGTAGAAGAATGTGTACAGGACACAGTGCAGCCTAGCCCTTGGCAGGATCTGTGCTCTGCAGAGTTCAATATGTACACAGCATAGTCTAAGATGCCAAACTAGTGCTGCCAGCGCACATCAGTTCCCTAGGGCTGCACGGTAACGCTGTGCACACATCAGGGTTGTCTGAGACATCATTTAGTCTCTTGTTACATCCTCAAATCGTAAAGTTTGAAGTCCCTTTCAAATTGTTGCACTACTCAGCTGTGCTCTGCATCCCACGGGTTGGAAACACTTTCCTAACTGCCTAGGTATACATCTTCCAAATAAATGCAGTGACTACGAAGAGAGCTGTCTTACAGAGATCAGGTACTCCAAGCCTTCAACTAGGCTTATTTAAAGTTATTTATGAGCATAATTTGAAGAACACATTTTCCAAAGTCAAAGTGCAACTGACTGGATGGTCACAACAGCAAAAAAATTCTAATTTTTATGGGAACATTTTTGTTATTCTTGTTATTCCTACAGCAATGTGAAACCTCTGTCATGGAACAAGACACCATTGTGCCAAAAACACAAAACAAAAAGATGGTCTATGAATCAGAAATTCCTTACATTTAATGGAAATGCAAGGTTTGGGTTTTTTCCACATTATTGATCAGGTAAGAGGCTTCTATTCTCTGGAACAATAAAAGATTTTTGAGACAATACCAGTATTATTATTTCTTATTTAATGGTGTATTCCAGTTTGAAACAGCAGTACTGCCAACTTTAATATTAAAAAAAATCATGCACTGGGTTTCAAAAAACATGAGATTGGAAAAAAATACATTTGGGTATTTTATATTTTTCTTTTGCTACTTTGCCTAAGGGAGCATTCAAACCGTAACATTAAAAATTCTCAACCACAAAAAGACAAAACCTTCACATTTGAAACCAAAAGTCTTTCTGGAAAGGAATTAAGGATTGAGATCAGAAATATTCAAACATATCAACATTGTAAATGAAAAATTAATACTATTTGCCAATACCACAAACGAAAATCCTGTGTTCAATGAGTCACTTCTCACTCAAGGACAGTCTTGTAAAGTCCTTGGCTAAGACTTCCTATTTGCATAGGGAGCTTTTGCAAGGAGCAGGTCAAGGTTCATACAAGAAAAAAGGGAAGAACACCAAGGACTAAGGATGAAAACAATAACATTTTGTGGTACTTGAGAGGATAGCACTCTCCTCCAATTTGCATTCACTTCACATTTCTTTCTCCATTTATTTTTAAATGGTTGGAGATGACTGTCTTATGGAACATGTTGTTTAGAAAAAATTTAGGAAGCCAAGATGAAGGAGGCAGAAGAAGATTAGAAAAGAAGTTAAGATATGGCATCTGGACAATTTCAAACCACACCTGCAAGGATAAAATACCAGTCAGGTACTACTTTGACAAAAACAAAGCAAAGAGGTGGTATTTCTTTTTATGATCAAAGATTAGGCAGAGACATAGCCAGTCAAGAAATACCAATATTAGTTTTCTGTGCCTCGTGTCTAGGAACACAGTGGAATGTGTTCCATTATTTGCCTAAATTATCCATGAAAAACAACCTACAGGTTTTTAATATCAATGCCAAACATCTCAGAGAAGGAACACACCTCGGACATCATGCAAAGAACCAGCATTTTAGCCAAAAATTATCTTCAGCCACAACCATCCATGTTTGAAGCTTTATCCACTGCAATGAAGGGAGGGAAGGATGGCAGGAAAGAAGGCAGGTAGGCGGAAGGAAGGACGGAAGGACGGAAGGAAGGACGGAAGGACGGAAGGAAGGACGGAAGGACGGAAGTTAGTTCTGAGGCCTACTGCTATACCTAACCTCAAGATTATTTTTGTTTCTTTTTAACCTGAATTTTACCAGTAAAATTATTGTTTTGTATATAAGGTTAATATTCAGTAGCAGTGATCTGTTATTAAAAACGCAGAATAAAGGAGAAAGTTTTGAGTTGTTTAAACAGCTTCAAAAACCAGTCAGCTTTTGAAATTTTGTGAGATTGTGCCCTATTAAATATTTCTAAATGTTATGATTTCATGTAAAGTTTTTTAGAGCGGAAAAAAGCATCATCAGGTTACAGCAAGGACTTACACCAAGGATCTGTAGATGAAAAGGACAGACCCAACTGCTTCACAGCAAATAAAAACAGAAGCATCCTATGATGTTATGCTGCATGCACTGCCTGGCATTCATTCAGCTCACTGTAGCTGAAAAATAGCTGTGAGCATCTATGTTCCATTAACACCATGTTAATTATTATCATTGCCTCATCAGTAGTTTGTTTACGACAGCTCTGGGTGACAAGGATACTGAGATGCTCTGTTAAAGCCATCACCTGATGAGATTTTTATAGGCATAAGATCTTTCTTTCCCTTAGTCAGCTACATTAAAAAAATCACTGTTTCATTAAATGTAAATAACAGTGCCTGCCTTTGGCTTTTTGTAATAACCCTGATCTGGCACTGCATTAACTGGTTTCTTCACTAAGTGAGGAAAAGCTAATCTGTATCTTTTCTGAAGAAATTCATGTTAAAATAGTAAACCATCAAATGGACATGTTGAAGCTTGCTTAATAGAGCTTTTACTTCTGATTCTCCCATGTATGAAAGATACAAAATCAAACACTATGGTCTAACTAAAACCAAAGTACAGAGGAAGGTTAGCACTAAAAGAGAGCATATGCTTAGTTGTTCTTTAGCTGCATTACTGAATACTTAGGCATTCAGTTTAGGTTGTTAGTTTTAAGTCTTTGCTTATAAAAATATTCTGGAGCTTTTCCTACTTTCCTTCCTTAATTGTCCATCCTAACATCCCATCCAAAACAGAGTATGTTCTAGAAAGGTAAATGATCCAGAGCCAAATGTTTACAGGGTACTAATTCTTTTGTTTTGCTGGATATTTTGGTAAGTGCCATGGATTTTACTGAGACCTTTTATACTTAACTAAAATGTATTTAAACAGATCTCAGACACGCTAATTTTAGAAGTGTGAAGACCACCTCACATGAGTTACTGGGCACTATATACTTCAGCACTGAGACAAATGTACTGGAGTAGACAGCATGAATCTATCTATTCTATCTTTAGCTTCAAGTTTCCTCTTTGGCAGACACAAATTATGACAGATCTAAAATAATTGGTCCTTCTTCCCCCACTATTTTTTGAAGTTGGAAACTTGATACCTTTAGAAAAAAAAAATTAATTCAATTACTATTTGAAGTTGTGAATAACAACATGAACAAATGCTCCTTTATTAAATTGTATTGTACTAACTATTTGGCTATTTCCATACTTCATCTTATTATCTTTCACATTTATCTAACAATTTTTCTTCTGGCAATTTTAATTATCTTTGTTATTAAAGAGTTACATTGTCTTATGCCAAACTGGGAACTGGCTTTACTATGTGAAAAACATCATGTAACTCCACTTAAGAAACAATTCTTTCATAAAATATTCCTCAAACCTGATTTTTATTTCTCATTTTGTAATGCCTGTCTTCATAGAACCATTTAGGTTGAAAAAGAATTTTAGGTTTGTTGAGTCCTGTTGTTAACTCAGCAATGCCAAGCCCACCACATCTTTTAAATACTTCCAGGGATGGCGACTCCCCCAGTTCCCAGGCAGCCTGTTCCAGTATTTGGTATCTCTTCCCATGAAAAAATTTTTCCTAATCCAATCAAAACGTTCCCTGGCGCATCTTGAAGCCATCTCTTGTTGTCCTTTGCCTTGCAATTTGAGAGAAGAGACTGACCCCAACTGTGTTACAACCTCCTTACAGGTAGTTTTAGAGAGCAATGAGGTTCCTTCTGAGCATCCTTTTCTCCAGACTAAACAATCCCAGCTCCCTCAGCCACTCCTCATAAGCCTTGTGTTCCAGACTCTTCACCAACTTCATTGCCCTTCCCTGGACATGCTTCAGCACCTCAGTGTCTTTTGTGGAGTGGCCCAAAAGTAGAGACAGAACTCAAGGTGTGGCCTAACCAGTACNCCCTCTGCAGAACCTTCTTGCCCTCCAGCAGATCAACACTCCCACCCAATTCAGTGTTGTCTGCAAAGTGACTGAGGGTGCATTTAATCCCCTACTCCAGATCATTATCATTCTGCTACATTACTAACTCAAGATGCAGTTACAGAAAGGAAAAGCCACATTGTGATTCTGGTATGAATGTCATCTTATTAGTATTTAGCTATTAAGTTAAATCATCCTGTGTCATCATTCAGCCAAACATGTATTTTCCTTCATATCTCCTGGGCTAGCATTTCAAATTATGTCAACCCAGTCTATCTGTAGCTGATAGTGTAACTTATCATCATCCAAAAGTCAACCTCAACAAGTCTTTCCAAAGTGGAACTGCTTCACAAGCTATGTATGAGATTAAACAATATTTTTGTACCATACAGTTGCCTACCTTTCCAGTTTTTACCTTTCTAATGACCATACCTGATTCATATTAGAAGAAATTCTCATATAAATTACTGAAGGAATCTTATTTTCTGAAAATATACTGTGAATATCAGATCAGTCCTTATCACATAGTCACAGGTAGATCAGCCAGCATGAAGAAAAAGAACACAAAAAAAGTCTGAAAGTACCAGGGTCTGTTTCATGCAAAGGATGTTAATATGCCTTAATCGTGGAATATCCTTTAAATGGTTGTGGACCATTAGCAATATACATGGAAGTTAGTATGAAACAATAAGTAAATAAACATATACAAATTCAGAGTAATAACGTTCAAAACTTTATACTTTAAAATGGTGAATAAAGATAAGGTGTAA
Source organism: Nicator chloris (assembly GCA_013400495.1). NCBI lineage: Eukaryota > Metazoa > Chordata > Aves > Passeriformes > Pycnonotidae > Nicator > Nicator chloris. Next base: position 10,796 of record WAAE01015479.1, read on the forward strand.
TTACATCCAAAGGAAAAAAAAAAAAAGATAAGAGACATCACAATGGAGCTGAATATATAATAGAATTATTTGCCTTCTCCACATACATGTTTCCAGACACTGTTCTTTGAGACTAACAGTACTCAGGTCAACCATTTTCAAAGCAGGAGACAGATAAGCACCTAATTCCAAGTATTACTGGTTTTGCTCACATTAGTGATGCTTCAGATTTTGTAATTTTTTATTTCTAAGTGATTTGTCTCCATTTATGATCCAAGCAGTTTGTCAACTAATCTAAAAAATATATATCTCAAACCATGGCCTTGAGGACTTCTGTCACAATTTGCTTGGCTTATTTACGGCTAAAATGAATTTTTTAGTAGTTACTTCAGTGAATGCAAAATCACACCTAAGGAAAACAGTTCACGTAAAAATAGCCAGTGATTTCCTAAAAAAAATCACAAGTGCTTGAAATGATTTTTCACTTTTGCATTCAGAATAAAAACAAACAAACAGAAATAATTATTTTATACTGATAGTCCAGGGAGTGTGCCTATGCCATCATTTGGTACATAACAAAGTTGATCACCATAAATGTTCTCAGCTAGGATACAAGGCTTTGCTGTTAGTATATGTGTTTTTATTTCATTTACTTTGTAAATAGAAATGCAGATACTAAGACTCTAGATTTTAAGGGAATTCGTACAACTGTGACTTCTAATGACCTAGAACTAGGAAGGAAGCAAGGAATTGAAAGAAGCAAGAAAGGTTTGAAGATGCATTGGGCCAACAATTTGGCCTAGAATTGAGCTCCAGGCTTCCTCTGCTGATGGAGCCAGAACCTCGGGGTTCATTCCCCATGAATTTTCTCTCTTTACTTTGGATGGAATTGGAAAAGTATCTACTGAATCCAAAAGTACACTTCTAAAAGGAGAAATTCTGCTTAGCTTTGAACTACGATTAGAGGGTAAGAGTCAAACGGACAATAGAGTGAGACTTTGTGTGTGTTTTGGTATGCTTGTACTGAAAACATACCTTTCCATCATCCTTTAATCTATTTATTACTTACCCAGAGGACTTTCCTAGCCTTTTATGATGTCAAGTTTCAGTAAGGAATGACTTTTTACGACCCTATTAGAAACACATAAAAATGAAGTTTTACAATGGAAAAACTAACAGATGCTTATTTCTAGCTTTAAAAGAAGGAGTTTTGGACTCCAGAGTGAACATTGTTTTTATTTAAAAATAGTCAGTCTTCCCAGCTATTTGGCATTCTGTCCTGGAACTCTTATGTTCTGTTTCCTACATTTTCTGCAGCTAGATCTATTACTCCTACAGTAATATTATTTGTCCAGGTACACTACAGTCTGCCTTTCCTTTATCAATAAATTTTTATTCTTAGCTCTTCAAAATATGTTCTACATTTGAACTTGTCATTAAAAGTTGGGTTAGGAATGAAATTGGTTACAAAATGTAATAATGAAAAATATGTATTTATATTTGAGTTTTAAATACAAATGCAGGAATGAATGACTTAAAGCTTAGAAATTGATTTTCAAATGGGTTCTGAGAGGCAAAGAATTTTTAAACGGTATTAATTGATTTCTTATTTTGTAAAAAAAAAAACAAAACAGGACAAACCCATTGTTAAAAATAGGCCAGTGTTTTCAATGACAATTGCATAAAATCATCTGTAGGAATACTAAGCCCTCATTGCATTACTGTGTTAGTGCCTATAGAAAAAAAGATTGAGAGATCACCTAATTTTGAAATTTAGCAACATCAGTAAGATCTAAAAAATCAAAAACTAAGCAATTATTTCTACATATTACATAATTATTAATGCTTAACCAAATCCTTAATTTGGTTGCATCTGCAGGACTTTGCATGACATATTTTCACCACAGTAAACACTGAGCCTGGGCTCTAAACAGTGACGAAGTAAACACATAGCCCTATAAAGCTGGTACTTTTCCTGTTCAGTTCAAAACACATGCCTTGAATTCTGCCTATATAATGCTGAGATGTTTGGTAACAAAGGAGCACCTATAAGACTTAAAAGACAGACAAATGCAATGGTGTAGTATATCTGGTGCATACAATACAAGGAAAATTGATGGTGTATTACAACACAAGCCCAGCATTACTCATTTGCAGATGTATTTGAAACAGTCATTTCCTATAATCTCTCTGTATTTCCTCCCTTGCTTTGCTGACTTTCCCTATAATGACTAGATTAAAAGGAATGTACTTTGTCAACAGCTAAAAAAATACGCCTAATTCATTCTCTACAAATGCAAAAACTTCTTACAATTTTGAAAAAGCCATTTTGCCTTTTTTTTTTGATACACTGTAAAATGCCTCTATAACAGGAATATGAATTTATTATGGCTGCTTAGATTGATTAGGTCTAATCACAACTGTGAAACTTCACACAGAAAGCAATAGTTTTACTATTGTACAACCCTTATTGTACAGTGTCTGATGTGCCTGTTCTGTTAAATTACTATTGTTCGTAAGGTTTCTCAGAATGGAATCTACCCAATTTTGGTAGATGTTCTCTTGAAAATCTGAAAGGTGATTCAAAACATACTGTGTTGCAGGAAAGGAGGACAATAAAACCACACAGAATTCTTAGTTTGATAAACAGATTCTATCCACACCTATCTACTCAACTGTGTTAAAAGAAAATGTTATATAAAGGAGTATTTTATACAGAATAGATTACATGAAGTACAACCCAAACTTTTTTGGTAATTGCTGTCATTGTCACCAGCACTTTCTTGACAGCTGTGAATATTTGAATCTTCAAAGTATGAAACAGAATTTTAAGTTCTCTCACTGCAGCGGTGCATGTACTAATAATCTTTTATATATATGTGTGTGTATGTATACGTATAACTGATATACATTTCTATAGATCACTTAAATATCATAAAAATAATATCACTGAAACAGAAATTTTTCAGAGCAGCCACACAATTTATTCAGTTTGGTTCTATGAAAGTAGTTGATGATCTAGGGCATCAAAGGATATCCTTCGATCAAAGGATAAAAGAATACAAATTCCTTATGATGACAAATGTCAAAGGAAACAAGGAATAACTTAGGAAATCACTGAAATCTTTCAGTGAGGACATTAAACATATTTAGGAGGAAAACAGTTATGTCGTAAGATAGTGTCTTATAAAACGGTTAGTAAATTAAATTAGAATTAACCCAAATCAAATTGAGAAAATTCTATTTTATATCATAGGATGTTAGGATTATTTCTTCCTTCTCTTTCAGGCAATGTTATTTCCTTTTTAATGTACCCATGGATGTACTTATTTTATCAAAGTTTTAAGTGCCCCCACATTCAGAGGAGCACTTCAGGTTAAACGCACACTACAGAGACAGGCCCGCGCGCCCGGCTGAGAGGTTCCGTAGGGACGCCTGGAACCAGAGAAGCACTCCAAGGAACACCCAGTTCACACACTGATGCACGTCTATACAGACATGAAGGACTACAGGCACAGGCACAAATGAGGGCTTAACAAGATAATGAACAAAATTTTAAGGAGGAGGAAATATTGCTTGACCACGTTTTTTATCACTTATGACCCACACTAGGTGAATGATTCATTGATCAAGGTTATTCCTTCAAATGACTTATTAAAACCTAAAAAAATTTAAAATATGCCGTAACACCAAAAATTTCTTGTAGGGGCTTTGGAAATAACCTGCATTGTGCTCTTTCCATCCTAAGCTTATCCTGAGGGCATTTTTAGATGCCAGTTTCTAGAAAGGAATGCAAACAGCTGCATCCTAGGCTGTGCTGAGAGGAAAGGAGAGCCAGCAGAAGTTTAATAGGTGAGATAATGGGGAGCATGGGCAATAAAATTAAAAAATAATGAAAATGGTCACTCCTGTGTGGGCATGCACTATAATGTAGCTCAGTGAGAGGGATAATGTTAGGAGTCAGAGACAAGACAACATTAGGATAGACGTCATGCACGTTAAGCGAAAGAGATCTGAAACATTAACATCCTGACTTTTTTTCTATACAATTATCAGTTGCAATTACACATCAAAAGAAACAAATCTACCCCCAGTTGCGATGGATGAACATCTGCACTTTCCAGACGTTCTTTTCCACAGGATTTCTTTGCAATAGCATAGAACAACCAATCAGTCGTTTAATGACAGCATTATAACCCATTATGTTCAAGAGTCAATTACTCTAAGACCTTACAGTTTTATCACATACAATATGTCTAAATTGGATGCAATACTGTGGATCAATCAAACTCAGAATTTTACTTGAATCTGACTGTATAAGGCTACAAATGATTTACACTGGGGAGTGGGGACAAGGAAGAACAGTCAAAATTACCAAACACCAAATAGTTGATGAGCCCTTAAAGAATTAACTACTTCTTTCATTGATACATGGCCTGTACACAAACAAGATAATTGCAGTTTAAAGGAAGTGTCTGGCACTTTTTCCATTTGTAACAAAGCCCAGAAATCAGCTAATACTGATTGGTTAATCGCAAACACAGAGCACAGAGCAGCATGTGGAACTAAGACCATATGTGAAAATGGGATTGTCACAGCAAGGACACTAAGGCTCACAGGACATACATCTGTAGGAAATCAGTCTTCATTAGTCTGGCTGTTCATGGAACAGTTTGTCAGTATTTTGGTCATGTATGGATGTGCAATCGTTAATAAAACAGAACTATAAGTTACTTTTCAGAAATGGAAGACATGTCTAGTCTGCCCAAGGACTGAAGAAATGCACATCAGATGTATTATTTACAAATGTTATATTTGCAGCATCTTGACATTTGCCTGTTTGTAAAGGCTATAGCTGATGTACCTTGGTGGAAAATAATAAAAAAAAAATTATTCCTGGGCTACTGGAAAAGAGTCTATGCTCCATCTGACGGTCAAAATAGTTACAAATTCATCACTGGAAAATAAGATCTTCACTTAAGAGAGCATTACTCCATCAAAATGAATAGTGTTGATTGACTGTAACAGGGGAAGGGTCAGAAACATGTACCAAAACAACTTTATATTTTTTTTTTTTTTTTACTTTTTCTGTAATAATAATCCATATATCAAATCAGTTTCAGAAACAGTTTTGTGACTTTAATGACTAAACCTGGAGTTCAGTCAAATTAGATGTAAGGAGGCACTACTTAAAACATGGGCCAAAAGACGGGCCAAAGTACACACATTTAGGTTTTCATCTGCAGCACATAGGTGCTGTAAGCAGCACCAGAGGATGGGAAAGGATATTTGGATATTGAAAAAGCATGAAAGAAGCTGGGTTTATGAACACGTGATCAAACATGAAAAGCCATCTGTTTCAGGCAAGTTAACAGTACAACATAAAATACATTGCAAAATATTCTACGAATTCAGAAACCACACGTGATGTTCTATCATTAGGCCAGTTTGGATTCTAGAAAATTGAAACTGACAATATTTTAAGAAATTAAATTAAATTCAGTTATTGTTCTTTTTATTAGCATTTAATAAAAACATATTGCCTTTCCCTTATCACGAAAAGTTTTCCACTGCCTTCAGTTTTGAGTGTGTCATCACTTAAAAAATAACTTCAAAGAAAGACACCTTTAAATTTCTTCAAGAAAACTCAACTTCTACCATAAGAGTGAAACATCTGCATAAATTCAAAGTAACATGATAGATAGAACCTTGATTTGACTACTTTAAAAATTAAGAAGTTATTTTTAAATACAGTAATCTGTGATACATGCATGGTATTTTTAAGGTATGTTTATAACAAACAAAGAGGTTTCTTCTTTTATGAAAATGGTTTTGTCTCCTTGATACACTTGTAACCCTTCTCAGATGAAGAGTTGCTTCTTCTCCCTCTTTTTTTAACATGGATTGGTCATAAATACACAAATAAATATTTAGATTAGATATTTGTCAGCACTCCAGATATCACTAAGTTACCTGAAGCGCCACTCTTGTTCACATAATCAAGCCAGTTGCTAATGTGGGAAATTTTACTCTACACCAGTTGGGATTTTATTCCTACCTTAGACCAGGGTCTGCCTGCTGGGTTCACTTAGAAGGGTTTGGATTTTTTATCCTCAGTTTTTTGTTGTGTGTTTTTTTTTTAATTCCTGTTATTGCAGCTGTGTAGGGCTGCTGGTGTCTGAGATAGTAGCTCTATTCTTTCCCTTACACAATATCATTTTGGGTGTATCATTATTTATTATTAATTTCTGGTAACAGGTAAACAAGTATGTAAGGGTTCTGAGGATCTGAGGACCCATGGACATTTTTGAGTAATTTTATTGTACCATCATCTTTGACAGCAAAAAATTCAATTTGGTGTCCCAGATGCTTACTTCAGTTCTTATCTTCACAGACAAGAAAAACACAGGGCAAAACTTCCCTTCTAGATTTTTACCTCTACTTGCTGTACTAGAAGATGCAACCAGACTATAATGCTTAATAGGTCTTCATCTGCATCTTCCATCTGTTTGCTTAAATGCTACGTCATTCTGTGGATTGGCAATTCTAAGCCAGGAGGGTTTGAACTACTCCCTCAGGTTACTCTTTCTATTTTATTAAAAATATGTTTTTGTTATTAGAGGAAAAAGAAACTGAAAGCTAATAGATTTGACTTTTCTATCCACAATAAACCTCTAGCTGGATACTTAATGAGAATGCATATATCTGGGATAATCAGACAAAGCAGATCCCTAACCAACACAGGTTAGTGAGACAGGAAATCCTACATTTCTTACTCAGACACAATTTCCATAAAAACAGAAGGTTTTTTTATACTATAATGTAGTCAACTCACATTCTCTGTCAAAGGTTACAAGATGCACATTCCTTCTGACTCTATGATCAACTCTCTCCTGTCACTTTCAGTATCAAAGCTCACATTGCAGCTTCAGTGGTTTCATTAGGATTCCTACTCCATATTTACAAGGAATTAGCTTTCTGTAGTCAAGTATGACTATAAATCTGTTAATAGTGTTTTTACGAACAATGGGCAACTCAGACAACAGATTGGTCTGACACCAAAATAGTGCATATTCTCAACTGCCATTTAAAGTAAATGGGTAAGATGGTCAATAAGAGTATTTAAAAAATCACACTCAAAACATGAGTCACAAAGTACCATATTTTAAAAAAAGAAAAAAAATACCCCTCAAAGCAGGTCCTCCAACAGATTATTCACTGTATTTACATGGCTCTTCTGGTACAGCTTAAAATTTTTGCTGGGAAATTCATGACCTATTTAATTCATTACATTTTCATTATATTTTCAAATTCCTTTATGACTCTCTACAAGGCATAAAAGAAAAGACTGACCCCCATGTATGAAGAAGAGTCATGGCATCACTACTGCAGAGTGTGCAAATCTACAGGGATGCTCTTGTCCCTGTGACTGCCTGGGAGCCACTAGGAAGAGTCTTTGCTTGTTTTAGCATCATCTGAAGATGAACTGTTGTGGGATAAATTGCAATAAATATGTACCTTCTCCCCCTCTAAGAACCATTTGCTCTGCATTTCAGACTGGGGATTGTGAAGGATTCAGTTGAACCTGTGCATCTGCTGTTTGCTGAGTGCTCACTCAATCCCCCCATCCTGCTGTCCCACATAATTATTTTGTGGAGTGTGAGTGAGGACAAAGACCTGGTATTATGCATTGCTGTTTTTCTTCTCCAGGAAGGTAGTTTACACCATTTCTGGAATTGTTGTCCGTTTATCCCCTACTCTGCTGTGAAAACCAAAGAAGCACTCACTCTTACAACAGCATAAAATTGAAACTATGTACTACTTGAATTAAAAACCGCACTAAGCAAAACTTGTCAAATTTCTTATTAGGAAATTTTTTTTTTATTTACCAAATGTGATTGCACATGCCAGCTTTATTTAACTAGTTTATTATTTTGATTGCATATCTCCAAAATATGTTTTCAACTAATGTAATTGTGTTAATTTGCATCTTGAAAGGGCACCTTTACAAAACTGAGCATTTTATCAAGGTTACTCCTGCTGAATCAAATGAAATTCACACACAGAGTTGTAATAATTACCTTCAATATTTAGCATTGACTAGGGAAAGAGAAAAACCAAAATTTTCAAATCTTCTTACCATAGTACAATTTAAAAAAATTGGATATAAAATGAATTTTCATTGACACAAATATAAACTATTTCTGGTTGTCAGAGAATCCTTAAAAACAAGATGTGAACAAACAGGGTGTGATAGAGACGGAACCCTTTCCCTTATTCTAGAGATAGCAACAGATAAAGTGTCCTACTTAACAGCTGATCAAGCAGTGGCTGTTTAATAGGAAGTTTAACAATGCAGTGCAGAGCCCTTGCCTTGATTTTACTCACGGGTGATTTTGTACCCTTTTACTTAAACCAGTGACCAAGCCTATATTAGTTGCATTTTTTTCTAAGAGGGTTTTTTTTTTTGCAAGTGAGTACATCAAGTACTTCCTTTGTTTCAATGGAAACGTACTTAATGCAATTCTTTTTTCTTTTTCAAATTAGGACACACTACATCAAGGCAAACTGATTTTTCGTCAGTAAAATTCAAATTTTAGATCATATAACTTTAAATTTCTCATAGAATAAAAATAGAACAAACAGTTAAATTCAAGTGGCTTTTGAACCTAGGCAGCTGTCCTAGGGTGACATCAACTCTACAAGACTTCTAAATAGTGACTGCAGCCACCTAACCCACTATCCACGATCTTCTGACCCCTGAGCTTCATGCACTCATGAAAAGAGCAAACATCACATTGTGTGTATGATCTCTTCTTATGTCTCGTTCATGCATATGCTTCTGTGGGAGAGAACCACATCACTCTCCTTTTTGGGTCTCTAGACTTCACAGGACTGAGGTAGGAGAAGAATGTGATGGTATAGGAGGTAATACTGGTATAGCACCTCATTTGTTGGCCTCTACAAAAGAGAGAGGAGGCATGCTTAAACTAGAAATAATGTTGTAGGCACTCATCCAATAATATGCAGATTAAATAATCTGTTATACACAAAAATGGAATGAAATACCCAGATTAACAGCATTGAAAGATCCCTTTGGATATATTCACAGGTGACTAGTTTAGTTATGTGCAATCTCATAGATTAATTAAATTTTTCCAAACCTGATGAGTTGTGTCACAGTAATGCTGACAATAACAGCCTGCCTTGTTATCACTGTGCATGTTGTCACAGCTTCGCAGTGAACCGAGACTGAGATGTATTAGCAGGTCAAAAGGGCAAAGCTTTTCAATTTTTAAAAATTCTAGAAAATGGATGACATTCAAAGAAAAGCTTACTCTTAGTGGGGAACAAAACAAAGTGGTATTTTTATATATATATATTTAAAGAGGGGTAAAAGGAAACAAAAAAAATGCAGGCTCGGTTATTGTGTTATTGTGTTATTTTTATTCATGCCAGGCTTCTTCTATATGTTTATTGTGTACAATTTACTGCTTAAATCTCCTATAAAGCTCACACAATGACTTGGATAAAACCAGAAAGAAAACTGCTACATCTCTTTCTTCCTGGGGTGGCAGAGGTGGGGCCAGAGGTGAGATTTCAATGAATTACATTTGTAAGTGCCTATCAATTATTGATAACAGTATAGTTAGGTGCATTATTTTATCTCAAATTAGTGCCTTGCAACTGGGTATTCACAGGAGCTCTCTCCAGGAGCTTTATGCAAGTGTTGGCTGCTGAATGAGGTTGGACCTGACTACACCTTCTTAAAAAAACAGATAATTAAGTATCTCCCAATCATCTGTTCTCTCCTTTTTTCCTCCCCTCTCCTTTTCAAAAGGTTAACACTTGAATGCTTTAAAAATCTGAGTAATAAGAAAAAGAGTGTGATGGCCTGCTAAACTTTCTGACCTTTATTACTCTCAAAGACATTTATAACATTTAATGTCCTACAATAATTTTGCTAATGTTCAATATTTTTCCATTTAGGAAAGCCCAGTCTGCTTGCCCCCTACAGCCATGTGAAGACTTGGGTTAGTAGTGTCATCAATAAACACTGCAATAATTAGTAAGATTAGTAAGTTTCTTGCAAAGCGGGAAAGGGACAAAGCTCACTACATATTCCTACTTCAAAAAAAATCTTTCCTCAAATTATATCACATTTTTTGCTTTTGCATATGTTTCCAGCATACATAAAAAGGATGATGTATCCTTTGACAGTCAATGCCTTGGGCTGAATTCCAGGATATCAGTTTGGTCCTAGGCTCCCTGGAAAATCTTTATATATCTTTACACACCTGTTTCACTATCCTTGAAGGCTTCATCTGAGCTCCTATATATTCATGGACTCTGAGAGAGCAATTATAAACACACATAGAGCTAATGATGTAGATAGAATTGAAATTTAAATTATCTTCTTTAATTTTCCAACGATTTCTAGGGTGTAAAAGCAGAAATTATTATTTTAAAGACAAAGCCAGGCCTCTTTAAGACAACATTAAAACTAGAGATCAGGCAGGACATCATGGATCTGTAAGCATTTGCTCTCTCAATTTGGAGTTGAAGCTGGGTCTCTATAAACCATCTACTTTCAACATGGCAATATTTCCTATGTAAGGAAGGCCAGTACACAGAGCTGTAACAGGATTTCTACACTTGCACATATAGGTCCTTCTTTGAAACTGTGAGAAACTTGCCATACATAGAAAGGCTTTCAGCCTGCAAACTGATGAGAGACTATCATGCATCTTCAATAACATTTCACTTATGGCATTTGGCAGGTGGCCTTGTGTTAGGAATCCACTGGAGAAGATTTGACATGATAATCCTGCCATCTTTAGGCTGTTTGCTTACCTCTAAAAGGCAAAAGTCCTAAGAGAAAAGTTTGCCATCCACCTCACCAGGCTATCGGTTCTGGAAACCCAGGATGAAAACATATCCTCAGACCACCCCACCTACATCCCCTTTTCCCCACAATGTAAAGCAAAGGAATTATACATAATAACTGCTACCTTGAAGACTTATGTACTTCTGAGACCTTTTTAAATATTCATTTTTTTCCTGGATGTCTTATGAGCATATCTTGTTCAAACAAAAATATTTAGAATTGTTATGTAAAATGTCATTCAAAGTAGCTATTTATTATCATGATTATTGTGGATCACCTATTTAGAAAGGGAGAACTAGGATCAATAGTTTTTAAAATTGTTGGCCTATAGGCTTA
>WAAE01015480.1:0-45742 GCA_013400495.1 Nicator chloris
AAAAAAAAAAATCAAAATTATAGATGTTATTACTAAACTTTAAGGAGCTTTCTAAATTACAGATCAATATTTGTTCCTGTTTCTTAGTAAAGAGGGTGTATTCTGTCCACATTTATGAGTACATTTAAGTGTTTAATTCAATTAAAGGACAGTTTGTAGCTGTAAAGCATGGAAAGCCATGTAAAACCTTGGAAGCTGTGAAAATTGGCTTCACACCCAGTTAGCTCATGCAGCAAAGAATTAGCTGAAATGGAAAGGCAATTAGGAGCAAAATTTTTATGCAGCGCTAAGCCGTAGGCATTGGGTTAGCTGACCAGGAGTTGTACAGACTACACAAATGGATTCTTGCTCTACACACAAGGGGACACATACACACAAGGAAACTTTGTAAATCTATCTACTGTTCCCACCTTACTACTTAGAAATCACATGTAATGGTGCAGAAACCAGCATCTTTTCAGAAGGGAGCTGAGCTATTTCTGTGGGTCTCCATAAGGATAAGAAAATGATCCCAGAGTTCAGGTGATTATGAGTCATTAGACTGTGGTGATCATTAGTAAATATCCACCCTCACAGCAATATTCATATATTGAAATTTAGGCTCAGGTCTGTCACTATCGAGTCTGGGTTTTCTTTTAATATCATGATTCTGGATTTTTTAATCTACATAATGAGGGTGTCATTTCTACATGGTACTTAGATGGTGAATCCACTTTGCATGCTGAGGGCAAGTATCAGCCTGCATGGGGAGGCTTGCTGTGCTTGCTGTCAAGATTGAGTGGATAGCAGCCAGGTCTGTCCCACCACTCTTGGGGCTTTGTTAGCATAACCTCTTGCCTGAGCTAATTAATCTCTGACCAAACCTTTTTTGGGTTTGGCCAAGTTAGAGCATGGGAAGGAGAGCTGGAGTCCTGGGCACTCAGGCAAGCCCAGAAGGAGGGCTGGGTGGGCAAACAAATAATTTTCAGTAAAAGAGATAGGCAGCTTATTCCACAGATCCAAAATTGCATGAACTCCCACAGCTTCTGTTTCATTGACGTGGGTTTCTGTTTTCCACCTCATTGTGCAGGGTCACACTGAGCGCCTCACCCCACAGATTAGTGCCTCTTTACTCTGCGTGTCAGGAGAAGTTCAGCTAGGGAGGCTCTCTAACTACTGCAGAGAGAGCAGGATGTTTATAATACCATTCTGAATTTCTCAGACAAAATGTCGAATATGCATACAATGTGTTATTATTTCAGGGTTATTCAGAGGAAATACTGAATGCAGGAAAAGGAATTTAAGCTGCATTCCGTCTTGACCCAATCAGGCAGCAGGATCCTGACCATAATGAGAATCTGTTTGAACAAGGAGTTGAAAATCAGCCTTTTAAGACATCTGAAAATGTGTTTTTTCACTCCCCTGATCTGAGTTTGGCAGCAGCATAATTCCTGGGGGCTGCCATTTCAGTGATAGTTCCAACAGAAGACTTGGCCTAATGACCTGTATCAAAGCGAGAAGAACCATGCTGCAAACAGATACACAGAAAGCTGCTGCTGCCAAGAGACACTAAGAACTGGGGATGGTTTCTAAAGCCACTCAGATGGGGGATTTGCTATTAGCTCTGAGCTGTATTCTGAGCAGGAAGTTTGTGTTATTTGAATGCAAGAAGCAAGGAAAAAAAAGCACAAGAAAAGTTCTAGAACTTGTGGAGAGTTATGAAAAGTGTGGTACTGATTCATATTTTCTGGCTGCAGGTTTGATTCCTTGATCTATCTTTTGATTTTCATATTTCATGTTAAAACATGTTTGAGATAATTTTAAAAGCAATAATTGTCAGATACTCAGCCTTTGGTTATTAAAAAATGAAGCGACTTTCATTTCTAAAGTAGTTAGAACAATAGTTACAGTTCAGCTGGTTTTTGCTCTCTAGGCTCTAAGGCATTTTAGACTTTCTTCTTAAAGTATTTTCCTGGATGACCAGTGACATGGATTTCTCTTAGCTATAAGTCATAGAGCAGAAGGGCAAAGCCTTGTTATTTCTACTAGTCTTGAATGAGATCAGAAGTCAGAGATGTCATTTTGGGAATTCCCTGAGTGTGGCACTCACTATGAGTTATCCATCTCTGTTGTGGTAATCTGGGATACATCCACTTTTCACCTAATGTGTTACACATAGTTCATAAAGTCTGATATGTCACCAGTTCTCTAATGGCATTTCTTGTTCTCAGGCAAGGCATAGATGTCTATGGCCTTATGATCATAGCAGGAAAGAGGAGGTATTTATACCACTGTAATTTTCATTAAAATGTATAATTTCTATCATTAGATGCCTTGTCTTTTTAAAGTTTATCTTAGTCTTCTGTTTATAATATGGAGTCATATTATAATATGGAGTCAGATTTTCTCAGTTTTTTCATGTAAACAGGCTTGTTTTTGCAACTGCTTCCTTTTGTTTTGAATTCCTTTCTAGAGGAGGAGACAATGGATGGACTTTTGTCTTGACCAATGTGATTGGAGAGGTGGTCCCTTCATCCTCCAATCCACAGCCATTTCTCAAATAGTATATAAGTGATGTAAAAATAAACTCGCTCTCTCTTTCTGCCCTTAACAGCTCAGGTGTGTCGTTCTTTTGTGTCCTGTTGCGACGTGTCTTGATATTTTTATAGAACACTTGTCATACCTATGTAGTGGTGTATTTATAATGTCCAGAAAGTTTTTTAGCTTTTTGGTTTCCTAAATATCATTGTTTTAGTATAATCATTATTTAGTACAAAACAAATCTGCCATATAGCAGTTACAATTTTATTCCAAAGTACCAAGGGGAATTGTTACATGAGATTAAATCAGTTCAAACAGAAGTTTTTCAGTAGTTTTCTTAATACTTTGGTAGCTTGTCAAGTGTTTGTAGACAAACAAAAATTAATATTTTTAAATTTCTTTAAATATTGCTTTCTCCGTTTGAAAACCACATCAAAAAGGATGGCTGGTTATACATAAAGAAGTTATTCCAAACTATATAGAAGAGCATGTTTCCATTTTTCATCAGTGGTTTGGGAACAACTTGCAATCTGGAGTGCTGTAAGATGTCATCTGCAGTAGATGTCTGGATCACACTGGGCTCTTCATGCAAAGGACTACTGCTAGGTTTTGACCCACTTCGCTCCCAGGAATTTCTATAGGACAAAGTCACAGCCTCTTGTCTGTCCACGTGATGTGACATTCAAGATGTGGTCCTGCTGCACTGCCTGTGCACTCAGATCACTGCTGTGTCTTCCAAAAAATGTTAGGAATTAGGTTTTTCTGTTGTGATCTAAAGGAAGCAATTTATCCACTAGGCCAAACAGCATGTCATTTAAAATTGATCAGCATATTCTTAGTATTATATTTCACTTTTCTTTCTTTATGATGCCTTGAGAGGCTACCTAGAACAGAGACTAGACAGTGGTAAAGGAATAAAGTAGGTATTTATTAAAAGGCCTTCAAAGGATACACCTTGGGCAGTACAAGAGCCCAGCCGTGGCTTTACCCAAGGTGGACCCCGAGTCATGAGTTTTCCCACTTTTGTGAGTTTTGGACCATTTACATATTGGGGTTAGTTGTCCAATTACAGCTTCAGGTTATGAAGTCCCATCCTCCCAGTTTGCTCTTCCCCATTTGCTGTTGTTTTTTTGGGCCTGAAGCTGTAACAGTGTCCTTGGTTCTCAGGTTGGAAAAGGATTGTTTTGTCCAACTAAACTGTGAGGAGAACTTGCTAACACTTTATATGAAATTCAGAGTTATTTACTAATGCAGTACAGAATCTGGATAATATGAAAGCTAAAACTTAGGGCATCATTTAAGATTCTGAAATTCAGCCTCTTCCTTGGCTGTGGCTAAAAGTTGCAGAAGTTGGTTAGTTGTCAGTTTGCTTCTGCATGCTTACATCTTCTCTGGTCCTAAATCCCTTCATCAGATCCAGAGTATGGATTTCAGATAAGCAGCCTCAATGACATACGGGCAGTAATATGTCAGAGGATATTCCCAGGGCTCCTTCTCACCACAGTGTTTGCCACCAGACCTAGACCTCTTAGTACAAAGGCTAATGGGTCTTCACAACTGGACATGTAATCATATGGGAGCAGGTTGATAATGGTTCCAGAATCCAAGTACGTTGGTTGCCTTTTACTGCTTTCTGCACAGATTTCTCCTCTCTTCTGTTATACACAGACTAATGGAAGAAGACCAATTACATGAAGGGAGAATCACCAGCTGGGCTTGTTTGCAGTTTCATTGTTCAAGTTAACTTGCAATTAAAAAAAAAAAAAAAGCTTGTAAAGTAAGGCTGTCTGCTGAGACTGCTGTGAAGGAAACTGAAGTGCCTTTCTTTATGCTGGTGACTTAATATACTACCTTAAGGAACTTAGGATATTAGAGTTATTGAATGCAAATTCCCTTACTCTGTGCATAAACAATGTGCTTAGAGTCTAATACTCTGGTAAAAAGTTGTAAAGATTTTACTTTATGAAGTGATCAAAAAATACTGTCAGTGTGCAGGAGTACAAATAGAAAAGAAGATTTAATGACTCATGTTGGAAGATATAGATGATGTAGAATAAATAAAGCACTACATTTAACATTTGCCAGACATAGGGGTGGGCTTTTCTGGTTTCCCATGTCATTTATAAAACTTTGTTTTGACTTTGCAAAACAACCTAAAGTTGTTGGAGTTATAAATGGCCAGATTAATGTGTAAACCGCTCTAGCAACACTCTTGGACATTGTCCTTTTACCAATTAATGTTCGGGAATAAAGCATCTAGAGGACTAAAAAAGCCTGTGTTTTTTTTTAAGTAAATCAAAATATCTCCTTCACATTTTTATCCTGCAATATTTTTGAATTATTTAAAAATAACATAGGGATAACTGTGGTAGTTACCATCACTTGACATGACATTTTTCATTCTAACATTAAACTATAGACCATTTTGCCTGTTAACATCTCTTACTCTCACTGCAGTAACCTACAGAGATTAACTGGAAGAGTGTAAGCCATGTGTAGAATTTACATGCAAAATAGAAGGCAGGAAGTGTTGCCATGGGATGGTCACCTCTGCCCTTGTGCTGCTTGTGCCCAACAGCCTGCCCACGAGGCCTTTGTACCGTGGGGATGCTGGGACCCAGGTGGTGCCCCCGAAACCCGTGCCCTCCCTAAACTGGCCATGGGGAGGGCTGGGAAGAGGCAGAGGCTGCTGGCAGTGGAAACAGCTGCAAAGCAGCCAAAGCGGTGACATTCACGTAGCTGTTGCTGAGCATTTGCTGCCTGGAGCTGAACAACTCTTGTGCCCATTCCTTCTTTCCTTCCTGCACAGACTCTGTGCACCAGATTTGCTCCATGCCTATGCTTCCTTTTTTCTCCCTTGCCTGGTCCTCCTTTCATTTCCTTCAGTGTCCCATCTTGCAAGCCTTTTTCCCATTTGATTCATCTGTCTATACCCAGCCACCCCTAAATGGACCCAGATGGTAATGGCACTTAGTCTGCCTGTGTGCTCAGCCCCTGGGCTGCCTCTTCTCTCCTCTCCCTCTGCAGACTCTCAGCTTTTCTGGCAAGTGTCATCTGATGCTCTCCACTTGTGCAGTGCTCGCACAATAATGCTGCCGTCTTGACTGCTCCATTGGTCTGTGCTAATTAGTAAGACAATTAAGGGTGTATTATTTTCAAAATTTTGATTAATTCAATGTGAAACTATTTTAGCATTATGGAATATACCCTTTTCCTTGAAGTGAGTGTGAAGATACATTTTAATTTATTGCTGTTGTTCACTACTTCTAACAGTCTTCATTTCCATCTCCCCTCTGAATGAATGCACTTGTTATTCCCACAGTCTGGTAGGAATATTAGCAGGCTTGTCATAATATATTGCCCTTTCTGAGGCTGTACATTTTTTCACTGTATTTTTTTTTAGATAAGAATGGCAAAATAAAGCACAGTGTTCAAATATGCAGTGTACATCAATTAACATAGCATATTTGCAGTCTATTTTTAACGTTGTTCAATAACCTGTTTAAATTTTCTTTGCTTTACTGTGCAGAGGGCAGAAGTTTCTCTGAGAATTTGTCACTCACATGATTTCAATTTAAGCTGGGGCAAGATGAATGCTTGAGCCAATAATTCCTAAAATATGAAAGGAATTGGTAGAATACACCTTAGTATAGAGAAGGAGTACAAGAAACAGGAGAATTCTAAAAAACATTAAATACTGAGCAGACCCTTGCCTGCACAAGCAGAATGACTTTAGAAAGTAGGGAAATACTGTCAAATATTCATCTACAAAATACTTAGAGAAGTATCTTTATTTCTGAAGAAAGGGAATACTGGGACACATGCTGAAAAAGAAATGACAAAATCAAAAGAAACCAGAAAAGACAGGTGTGTTTGGCCTACTAAGCTTTGTCCTTACTAGAATGTCTAATGTTCTTACGTTCACCACTTCTGCAATTCCCATTGTCACAAGAAATCCTCTTCCAGGAAGGCTGGTCATCCCTGTGGCTTTAATGGACCCTGTAGCAGGAGTGACAGTGCTGCAGCCAGCAAGCAGCCTCTTGTCCTCTTTGCTCCTGAGACTGTAGCCCTGACCTCCATAATGCTGTGAAGCTGGCACTGTCAACATGGTTGTCACAATGGCCTTTAAATATGTAACCAAGAAACTAAATGGAAGAGCAAAAGGAACGAGTTGCAGGGGAAGTGTTAGACTGAATTTTTTCTAGGTCTGAAGCTTTTATAAAATGTATTCGCTGCCTAGATTTTCCCCTGTCATTTATTTATCATCATTATCAGAGGAAAGGTCTAATTTCCTCTAATAGAGGCAAAAGTAAATTTATATCTGAAAAATATTTCTTTTTGCACCAAATACTTTCTTTATTCATGTGCCAAACCTTCCCTTTTCCCCTGAATCCCATCTCATAGCGCTTGTAAGGCATTTTTTCTAACATGTATCTTATTTTTCCTGAACTACTTATTTTCTCAGACTTTTTTAGTGGCTTAATACCTATTTATTTAGTTTTATACCTATGAACAAATGAATATTGTTCTGATTCTCATGTGATTTGCTTTCTCTTGGTTTCAATTGAATGCATTTGTCATTCCTCCTCTAACCTGTGCTGGGTGCTATCTTTGGAGCAGGTAATTTTTTCACGGAATATATGGCATATACTTAAGACTTATAGTAATCCATGGCATTATATATGCTGAGAGCCAGTGGGATTCTCATCTCTAACAAAATTCATAGCAGTTGCAAGAACAACAGCAGCAATATAATAAAGAAAACTAGTAATGGTAGTCTTCTTTCTTTTTCCTTTTCTTGAAATACAGCCATGAAATATGGCAAACTATCACAGAATTCTGTCTTCTGAGCTAAAGGCTCGGAAGCTAAGGCTTCTGGTTCCCTAAGGCAGGTTTTTGTATAGTTGCAGTGGTTAGAATATGCCTAACACGTGTTCATTTTAGTTTTAATGGTGTATTATTCTGTATTATTTATGCAGCATTGGTTGAATGTGATTTTCAGGAAGCAGTTCTTTGTTTACAGTCTAAACATTGGAGCAAGGCTCATCTCTAGTGAAGAGGGAGTTAGGGAGCCTCTTCTGGATGTACATAAGTCCATGGGGCCTGGTATAATGCACCCATGAGTGCACAGGTTGCTGGTTGAGGTAATTTTGGAGCCACTCTTGATGTCAGGGTTGCAGTGACTGAGAGAGGTTCCTGAAGAGTGGAAGAAAGCCAGTATCACTCCTGTCTTCAAGAAGGGTAAGAGGAAGATCCAGGGAACTGCAGTTCCTTCAATTTTAAATTTCTTGATTGGTTTCTGTTTGTTGTTTGCTGCTCTAGCACCTGAGCACAGAATAATAAGATTCACTACTTTTAGTTTATAAACACAGATTTTTCAAAACACTGTTACGTGGAGCTGGTTATGCTGAAAAGAGTGTTTCTGTTGCCGTTAGTAGGAGTGTCTGATCCAGTTATTCCTGCCAGTCAGGCTGTGTGGTGCCAGGCTTGGAACCAGAGGTGAAGAATACAGATGGCATCACCTGCTCCATGTCTGGTTGGAATGACCTGACTGCCGTCACACGGGGGCTCTGTGGCAGAGGTGGAGACAGCTGCAGATTCTTCTGGCAAGGTTCAGCTGCCTTAACCTTCCTGTTCTGCCTCATTCTGCTCTAGTTCTGACATACCTAGAGGATGATAACCTACCGCTGCCATCACTTGCTTCATATGTTTGCATGGTAGTAATTAGTGCAGTGGAACAAATTCCAGCTTGGCAGATAACCAGTCTTCACAATGTGAGGCCATATGATCAAATTCTACGGATTTTTGTTTGCTCAGAAAACCAGAAAATATTTAACTGCAAAAAAAACCCAAAACATAACAATAACAAAAACCCCCAAAACAACAACAACAAAAAACACACCAAAAAAACCCAAGCAAAAAAAACCCAACAAACTTTTAGACGGATGATCTTAGCACTGTTATTTTCCCGTCTTTGTGTGTTTTGATTTTTAAACTTAGTGGAAACTTAGTTTTTCCATTCTGGTCGTGTTGAAAACAAACCTGCTTCTTAAGAAAGTAGCAAGATAATCCAAAAACTCCATACTTAAGAAATTATAGTTGTATTTTTTCTTTTCGTATTCTTGCTCAACCTTACTGCAGTATATTAGAGTGTAAGCATACCACTGTTGTCCCTATTACTTTTTTTACAATTCCTCTTCAAGTGGTGAGTTTCATCTATGATACTGTTTAATTTTGTGATAAATTACGACATACGGAGAAGGCCTTGAAATGGCATAGCAAGGCCAACAAAAAATCACAAATTGCTTACATCTTCCACCAGAAACCTCCTTACTTGTGCTAGAGAAAGATCAGACCTTATTCAACTTCAAACCTTCTTTTCTGAGATAAGAGAGATCTACCTTGTTTAAATTACAATGTTCTTAGATCATTGTGCTATCCAATTTTTTCAGAGTTTTGTATGTTGATCATATTACTGACCGGAGTAAAACAATAGCACAAAATTACAAAAGCAGATTAGTTCCAGAGTGTTTCTACTACTGTTTGTTCAAGCAACACACTTCAAAGAGAATGTGGGAGCTATGTGTATTTATATATATAAATCTCAGAAAGTGAGGGAAATAGTTTAGTGTGAGTTGGTGGGTTTTAGGTCTTGAGTCAGTCATTAGGTTTTTCTCTTTCCATCTTTCTGTCCCTCCCTCTCCTGATTTTCTTTTTTTTATTTATCTGGTATTAATGGTTAAAACGAAGCAAAGAGTGAATACTGCTCTTCAGTGAAAGACTGTCAAGTGTACCTGGGAAACAGAGAGGTGAAGAAATAAGTTAGATGGGTGGGAGCTCCTTCAGCCTCTAAGTATCTGCTGAGTTTGGGAGAAGCACCATGGGCATGGGCAATCTGGGGTAGTCCTGAGGGTTTGTATAGTGCACCGTGGAGCCGTGTTGTGTTCATGTGGATTGGGGTAGTAAGAGCCAAGGCAGGTGGAGAGAGGAAGTAATTACCCTCTGAGATTTCATATACATATCAATATATATATATCAGCAAAGAGAAACTGCTAAGACAGCAGAATTTCTTCGTGCTTGAGAGCCAAATAATTTAGTTGTTTTCATTTATATAAGAAGTCTTATCTGTGTGCAGTTGTGCTGATGTGCCTATGAGAGAGAGTGGGTTGTTGTGGCATGGGATTTTGTATGAGGAATAAAGTATGTAATTCCCAGCTCTGTTATATTTATTTCGTCCATTGTAAATTTGCTGTATCATGTTAGAAGCAGGACTTCTGTGTCTGAAAAGGAGCCAGGTCATTCAAACAATGTGAGTGAAAAGGCAGACAAACCACTGAAGCATAAAAATGTACAAATGTACAAATCAGGATGAGAGCATCACAGATACATACCAATAGTATTGATAAGAAAATCTTAGGAAGTGTAAATGAGCGACATGTAACTTGTACATGTAAACTGAGAGAGACATCTTTTACAGAGAAGATGAGATATTTTTAAAAAACAATAAATGAGAATACATGGCAGACTAACATCAATAAAGCTGAAGACTAATTCTTGTTCCACTATATGTCTTCAGTTTTGATTTTGTCTTAATATTACAGAAAGGTTTTGTTTGTTTTTTTTTAGTGTTGATTTTTACTTTTCTCCTTCTTATTTTAAAATGTAATTTTGCTAACCAGTGGAGCTACTCCTATGGGTTTAGGGCCATAGGAGGTATAATAGCATGGGGAATTGTGCCTTGTGTCAACAGGTTTTTTTCAGAGGAAAAATCAAAGATACTCAAAAGTTCAGGTTCAGTGTAAGGCGGCCTGTGTTCATCCTGGGACTGTGAGGTGTTTGCTTTCTGGAGTAAGTGTGGGAATACCAAACATGGAGGTACTGCTCCCTCTTACATGATCTGAGCAGATTATATGACAACAGATACATCAAGCAGGCTGTTGTGTGCACAGTTGTCCATGAGCAGAATGTAATACTGGGTTGTGTGTGCCATGCTGATGACTGAACCTAGTTGATATAAATGAAATTGATAGTAAAAAGATTTAAAAAGTAAGAGACAAAAAATCAGAATACAGCAGATGCTGTTATTAGTGGGTAAAAGTAAAATAGGCCTAACCTCATTTAAGTTACTTTTAAAAGAAGATGATTGCCACATCTTGGTATGCTTCCTCAATCCCCAAAATACACACCCAACAGGTATGGTGATTCTCTGATTTCTACATATTTACTATAAATCTTTGGCTTCCATGAAGTGAGTCATAGTGATGTCAGAAGAAAATTGATTTCAATGTCTATGTCTACACAAAATAAATAAAAACACCCTGTCTCCCTGTCTGGCCCTAATGGCAAGTGGCAGGGCATGACTTGCATCCATATGGCTAAATTTCCTACTTCACTGAAACGTGTCAGCCTTGCCTGTGTTGCATATTGGGAACCATCCCAGGCTTGCCTTGCCCTCCAAACTGTGCCCAGGTGTTGCCTGGAAGAGTGCTAGTTCCACTGACTCAAATCTGTGCCAAGCTGTGTACCAGCATTTAAATTCTGTGGACGGTTTCATGCCATAGTGCCCAGGCCCAGTTTAGTTCGATGGTGATGCCTCCAATGGAAGCTGCTGGCACAGTTGAACTGGTAAGAGCTGTAACTGTTAAACTGTTGGGATACCAGTTAGCTGGATCTTTACAGGACCAGCTGTAGAGTGAAGAGAATTGAGGGTAATCCTTTCAGTATGGGTGTTGTCACTCATAATAGTACTAACAATAGTACTGTTCTGGAATAAATACTATACCTCAAACACTCTTATGTTCGACTATGCCATGTCTCCATTCTCTATTAGAAAAGTACACATTCAATGGCAGTTCTACATCTTTATTATTCTTTACTGCCTATAATCAGTTCTCTTTCATAGAATTGCAACTACTGTTTATTAGCAAGTATTTTCTATGGTGGTATGAAGTAAGTTTAACCAGTTTCTCTAGATAAAAAACAATGGCTGCTCCTTTTAATTATTTTTAATATTCCGTGCTTCCAGGAGACATCTCTGGGCTTACATTGCAAACATACATAAGAACTTTTCAACTGCTTTCATCCTTCTTCCAAAGCTATGAGGCAGTTGGCAGCTCTAGCTAAGTAGAAGCTTTCCACTTCAGCAGTCCATTCAGTGAAATAAAGCTGTAATTACCAAATGATTCAATACATTTTTCATCAGGAAGAAAGACAAGGACTATGGAACCTTGTGGTTCAGAAGAAAATTTTCCAGCATGAATATTCAATACCTTTACTTTGCCTCTGTGAATGCATGTATTTTAGTGTTGCAAAGGTTATCTTCAGTCTACACCACTACTACAATCACATATAGAGGACTTCCAGTTAAGGTTAAGTCAGAGTCTATGGGACACTTGTGTTGCTTTCAAACTCTATGCTGGAAAACAAAGGTATGTGCAAAGAAGAACTTGGAAAACGTGGTTTTGTCCTAATTTTTCTTTCAGAAGCTGGATGGAAATTACATTGAAATGTACTGAGTTAGGGGCAGCAATCTGATTACTACATCTTTTTTTTAAACTCTTAAGCTAATTACGTATCAACCTAATTGTTTATTCTGATTCCACACTCACTGAGGTGAGGGCAAATTTATTTGGCCGCTGATGCCCGTGATGTGTATTCATGTGTCATGTATGACATTCACAGCCATGTCAAATTGAAGGCTTATCTGCCATTGGTGCATAAGGAGGAGGCTTTATATAGCATACAGGGCTTTTGCAAGCTACCTGGGAAAATGTACATGTAGTTTAAAAAAAAAAAACAAACTTTAAGAACAAAGACAATGTCTTATTGAAATGATTTGTGGGAATCTATTGCCACTAATAGAAAGCCTATGGGAAAACTTAAAAAGCGAGAGACTGAAACTGCATAGCTATGGAGTAAGAAAATCAAGTGTTAATATTCTTTTCAGGACATGGTTTTTAAAATTCAGCTTTGAACATGAAGTTGATATTAATTTGTCTGTAAAAGAGTCATCCTTGTAGGATCTTAACCTGTATGGAATCAAATGGCTGTGACTGATTAAAAGGAAAATGAGATGAATTGTTGGACCTAAATAATAAACAAAAATCTTTAGGACCTTCTCTTCCCACTGGATATCTATTCTGAGCATGCTCAGTAGAAATTAGTAACATTAGTGATTCATAACTGACAATCTACTTAGAACAATGCTTTAAAACCTGCCACATTAGTTTCAGGCTTGCAGTTCTTAAAATGGGTTTCTGAAGTAATGTGTTCTCAGATCAAACCCCTGCCTTTTATAGGACAGAAGGAGCTTTCCTGAACATTGAAAGATGCAAGAAGGACTCTTGATTGATGGTATGTTATTTCTTCTGATAGTGGAAACTGGTCCCTGAACACTTGCAACAGGAATAGTAAATTGTGGATAATTTTGTTAAAACACCTAATAATGACAATAATAGATGTATTTCAATAAATTCTGTTTTAGTTCTAAATGTATTTTTGCTAATGTTTGCTTACTATTACCTACAAAATGAGTTTGTGCTGTTTGTTCTCTCCTGGAGGAGATCAAAGTTTAAATGAAAGCAGTTACCTGTTTATGTTTAGGTTTGATTTGAAAATCTGTTGGCCATTTGAATGACTCCTTTCAAGAAGTTAGGGATTTCTCCTGGAAACTGCATTCATTGCCTGAGGTGAGAGTAGACTCATATTTTATATAGAATATAGATAACTTAGTTTGGTCTTTTTTTTACCATACTTACGCCTTCCTAGCTTTACTGTGATCTTCAGCTGGATTATCTCCCTGTAAAAACTATAAGCTTTTTGATTGCAAAAGGTAGTGAAAAATTAAAAGCAAAGGAAAAGTATTCTTTGAGATTTCAGATTATCTGTCAGTTAAGTTTTCTACAGTTTCTCATTTTCAGAATGTGCATGTCCATTAAAATTATAAATCAATTATTTCCCAAGGTTTGAGCCTTCTTAACTTGTGCCAGTCCTGTGGCATGGTTACTGAATGATCTGATCTGGAGGTAGTGGAGGAAACAAACACTTACTATGGCTAGTTTCCAAGATAATGAGGAGATGAAGAACTCTTGTAGGGAGGTACTCTCTTTTACGTACACTGGTCTTTCATCTTATAAAAGGTGTCTACTTGCGTGAGTATTCATGAAAATATTTTTAAAATACCTTCTTTAAAATATTTGATGACAGAAGATGAGTGGGAAAGGGAGAGGCCACAAAATCTTACTTTTAAATAATAAATGCAGATGGAAGTAATGGGGTGGAGAGAAGTGTTGCTTAACACTCTTTTTTAGTCTTTTTTCCCCCTGTACATTTTTATTTGTTGCCTTTCTTTATTGATAATTTATTCTAACTTTTTATTGCTTATGATAGCCATTACCCTCTCTTGCTCTCCTAGTAGCAACTTACAGTAAGAACATACAGTAGAGACTTCCCTGGATGTAGCCAGGAATACACCTGCATGAACAGCTGGAGAACTCAACAGCAAACAATTACCATGATTATCCTAAAATTCTCTAAAATCCAACTTGAAATCAGATGGAGAGAATTTATCCCCATGGAAAAAGCATTTTTCCCAGGCTCTTCATAAATTTTGGCCTATTTTTTTAAAGATCATGATAGCTGCAACTGTAATCATCTTTGATTGATTTACAAAACTCCAACAATTACAGCTGGTAGCTTTTGAACTCTTCACTTATTAGACGGGAGCTAAGCTTTCTTGAAAATCTGGCATCAAGATTATGACCAGATTTTATAAAAAATAAATTTGGAGTTGCAATTGTGTAAGGATCTCTAGTTTCTTACTTCAAGGGTTATTTGTTAGTGTTTGAGACTGACATCTGTATTGCAGAAGAGAAATCTGGAAATAGCCTTCTATGAGAAGAAATTTCTGCTGAATAAATCAAACTAAGCTTTTCCAGTCACAAGAACATTTCCCCAAAGAGGCTTTTCTTTTAAACAGGACTTCTCTTCACTACTCCCCCACAGCAAAAGAAACATTTGAAATGTTTCCAAAAAAAGCAGGTGTATGCTAAAGGCTTCATACCATCAGCTTTTAGCATGTAAACTGTGTTCTCTCAATGAGACTAATCACATGATACTGAGCATAATAGTGATACTGGGACCCACTTGGGCTGGAAAAACTGAATAGAAATCAGACCAGTCACTTGGCTGGGACCTGTTCCAATTTTATTTTGGATGAAAATCAACTTTCTCTGAACCATTCCCCTCCATTTTCTATCTGTCTTCTCCAATCCTCTTCCTTCTGGAAAAAAACCATAGTAATAATTGAATTGCTTATTTAATTATGTTTTTAGGCATCTAAAAGAGACTGTTTGTCACCTACATTTTCTTCTATTTCTTTTGGACCCACCTCAGTGGTGGTATTTTTAACAGAAATACTCTTAATCTCCATGCATAAGTGATCTCGATCATCTGTTTTTACAAATGAGACTAAATTTGTAGACTTCAAGACTTCTGATGTTATATTAAAACTAGGGTATTTTGCTCCTTTGCTCCATGTGAAGTCAAGGATACTACGCTGGTGGCTTAAGTCTAGGGGTTGGCCATACTGTCCTAAGCCCTAAAGGTCTTGTCTCATCTGCTGCTGCCAACTTTATCTTTCCACAGAGATTGCTGCATCAGTGTGTTCTCGTATGCATGTAATTGAAGGCATTCAACAGTCTAGCAGGATGAAAGCTCCAATAAAAATGTAAATTATTGTCATTATTCAGCATATTAACCCAATATTAAAATATAGGGGGTTGCAATTTCAAAATACAATATGGCCGAGAGACTTATAAAACCCATTTCCAGTTCATATCATTCATTAATGGGATTTTATATTTTAACCTAGAAGATGACTTTAACAATGTTGGTGCATGTAGCAAGTATGAAATATGGCATGAAAATTACTTAAAATATATGAAGCCTACTGAATTTGGAAAAGAGGTGTCCATGGAACTACCTTCCCACATCCCACCCCAAATCCTGCAGCTTTGACATTTTCCACTTGAAAATAATTCAAGAATAAGAGCACATCAAAGGTGGAAAGGCTGAATACCCAAATCTACAATAAAGTCTGTAGTAGGAAACAGAGGTGCAAACTTTATGTTTTTATGTGACCAAGTTGTGGGCAACAAGAAGAAAAGAGTAAAACACACTATTCTTGTGACAGCCTGAAGATGTTCTTCATGGCCATAATTCTGTTACCAGAGTTTTTGATGTGGAAAATACTTTTCCATCCTCATGCCTTCTGATTTCTCTCTGTAGCAATTTACCATTAGCAGATCCTAAATAGGGAGTAAACAAATTCAGCTGTCAGCAAATACAGGTTCTGATAGCCAGTGTCTTCAGGAGATTTTGACCATTTTGAATTATCAGAGGAAAAGAAGCTTTGCTTTATGAGATGATAAAAACCCATTTGAATAAGGTTAGTCTTTGGTGAAAAGTACTACTAAGCTCTTGTCCAGGCCTCAAGGGCTCCCACAGCCCTGGTAGCCCCTCCTGGACACTCCTCAGGCCCCCCTCTGCCCCACCAATGGGCCCAGCACTGTGGAAGCTGATTCATGGGCAGTATGTACCTTGCCCCTATGGTGGTTGCTATGGGACATGCTCTTGCCACAACACTAGACCTTATCTCAACAGTCTTCCACAACTCTAAGCACTGCAGGTCACGACTGCCAAACTCCAGAGTGGGGGGTCACAGCCATGCACCTGCAGCAACTTCTGAACCCAGAACCCTTCAGAGGTGACTGAGAGGTGTATGGGCTCATTTTAATCTTTTAGACATTTAATTTTTTAGGTTAGATGTCCCTAACTTTGCTGCCTATGTCTTATCTTAGCAGCTCTTGGTTCATGGTGCTAACTGTAGGCTGGGTCATCCCTGCAATCCTGGCCTCCGGAACTGTCAGCACTGTGTCAAAGAATGGACTGTATCAGGAATAGCATCTAATAAATTCTTAAATAAAGTAAGAAAATATAAATGGAAAACAGACATCATCCACAAGCACTGCTGTAAGGATGGTGGCTGTACATACTGACTTACAACAATAATTTGCTGATTGTGTTTTTAAGTCACTAGACAGGTCTGAGTCTACTGAGTCGAGGATGAATTACAGATACCAAGAAGGTGCAAAACCTTGAGAATAACCTTTCTCTTTTGGGATACACTTCCATACCTTAGTGCATTGTTGTATTGGAGTTCCCATTCTAGGATTAGGAGATGTGGATCACATGTGAGGCAGACATCCTCACTGTTGCTGACATACTTCAACCTCTCATGGACATGCAATAGCAATGGATATTTTGCACTGTCCTGTTCAGGATGCTTTGTGCCAATCCAGATGTGTAGGTAAGCATGAATGTTCAACATTCAACATCACAAAAAGTGGAATGCTTGACTGGGATTGATTCCCTACCCTTACCTGATAGCTGCTGTAGGAGGGATAAAACCCTAACATATGGACTGCAGTAATTGCTAACTTCTTACTTCATGAATGAGGGGAGAGCAGTCTTCCTTGTGTGTGGTTGGGTTCATAGAGGACTAAACCCAGTCTTATTTATCATTGGGTAAAGCAGTGCATCCCAAACTGCAGAAAAAAACAGCAGAAAGACTCAAACTAGCCTGGAGCTGCCACAAGCTTGCCACAAGGCAAGGCATAAGACTTGTTTGAGAACAAGCAAGTACTAGTAGAAGTACTCCAGTGAGAAAGTTGCTGAGCAGCCATCCCAATACAGTAATAAAGCTTCCCCACTGCAGCTGATCTGCTCAGAGGGTGCTGCACATCTTTTATTTACCAGGTGTAGGCAATGCTATCCAGAGGGTGTGCTGAAGTCAGTGTACAAGGGAGTGCCAAAAGGTATGTTGTACTGGTTTTGGCTGGGATGGGATTAGTTTTCTACGTAGCAGCTTGTATGGAGCTATGTTTTGGATTTGTGACCACAACAGCGCTGTTAACACATTGGTGTTTTAGCTATAGCTCAGCAGTGCTTGCACAGCATCATGGCATTTTGTGCTTTTCATGTGTCCTCACCAGCAAGCAAGATGGGAGTGCACAAGTAGTTGGGAGGGGACACAGCCAGGGAGGTTGATCAAAGAGGTTGATCCCACACCATATGGTGTCATGCTCAGCAGTGAAAGTTGAGAGGGAAGTTTGCCAGGGCTGCTGTTGCTTTGGGAACTGGCTGATGATCAGTCAGCTGGTGGTGAGCGGTTGGGTTTCTTTGCATCACCTGCTTTTCTTGGGTTTGTTTTATTTGCTTCATTTTCATTTACTTATTACACTGTCTTTATCTCAACCTAAAAGTTCTCTAACTTTTGTCCTTCCAATTCTCTCTGCCATCCCTGTGGGAGAAGTGTGCAAGTAGCTATGTAGCATTTAGCTGCCTTCCAGAGTTAACCCACAACAGATGCGCAGTCTAGTCTGTACAGCATTATGTATTTAAACATCAAGAGATAAATACAGAAGTTTCTAAAGTATGTTTCTACATGTACTCTACTTAAGAAGAAAACCTACTCTCTAAGCAGACAGCTAATGTTTACGTATGTGACTGCAAACACTGTGTACTTAAAATATTGTGAGCTAAGGGTTACTGTAGCCATGTATATTAACCCATAATTAATGCATGCTACCAAACTGTTACTTTTTCATGGTTTGGAGACTTTTTTTGAGCAGTATAACTTTATCATTGTGGATATTTGAACTTTGTCTTCCTTTATATATTTTCCCTTTTCCTGTCACAGAAAAAGGAGATAATAGTTCCCGTCTAGTAAGAAAAAAAATTGTGCAATAGTTAAATGTTTTTTTATGAAGTAAAGTAAGAATAGGTAGTTAAATAGAAATACAAGTATAACAACTTATAACTTTGTTGTATGTTCTCATTTGAATCCTTTAGGACCATCATTACTTGTATTCTTTAAAACACGTTGAAAGTTCAGAATTTTAATTTCAGTTCATTACGAAAAAAACAAACCCAAATGTTTGCTTTCACTATTTATCTACATATGCTGAAAACTCTATTAACAACTCTGAAGTGCTCCTATATTAGAACAGAACAAGAAATTTCCCAGATTTCTGCAATTAGAGACCTCTCTGAGTAAGAGCTGAAAGAAGTCTAGTAAAGTCATCCAGCATGTTCCTGAAGCTGCCAGGCTGGGAAAAGAAGGCTGAAGTTATGCTGCAATTGATCTGGGGCTACAGCCAGCCTGATAGAGTTTTGAATAGCTATGAGGCTGTTTTAAATTATGTCTGAGACCAAGTTATGCTCTCATGTCAGAGAGACATGAATAACTTCTGCTTTCTCATCTGAGTATTGAGGAATTTTATTAAAGGAAAGAGGAAAAAGTACAGCTTTATGAAAAGAAAGTATAATTAATACTTCACAAAAAATGGAGAATATGTATTCAACTCTGATGTACAGTATAAACACATTGATCCCTAACTGAGATTGGTATCCTATTGTGGCACATGGACACAGAGCTGAAAAATGCTACCTGCACAAATATATTGCAATTTCAAGAGATGAGATGGGAGTAAAATCAGGATAAAGTATCATTATTCCCTTGCTAATTACAGGTAAGGTGAGGAGTCCTGTGTTATTCTGAAAGTTTCCATACAGCCTGAGGTTGGCACTTGGAGGTTCCAGGACTGCCTTATGCTCTCACCACCACACCTCTGACTCCTTGAGGGGACAATGAGTGAAGGCTCCAACTTCCCCTGCTGTCACTCTTCCTTGGCACCTCATGCATGCCCTGTCACTTAACAGGCAGAGCAATTTTGAACTGATATAGAACATGAAAGGAAAGAGTAAGGTCTTCTATGTCTGACTTTATATTGTATGTACTTCTAGTGCACCCATTGCTTTAGCTTGGTGACCATTGTTGAGCAATAAAAGGAATTGATGCATTTGTTGTTGAATATGGTTAACTTTTCCTGGAGCGTGAGGTTATTAAATGAAGATTGAGCTGTTAAGAGAGGAACTATGTATTTTCATGTCTGAAATCAAACCATGGGTAGCAGAAACTAATTTTTTTCTTCCAGAAGTGCTTACAAAGGTAACTCTCGACTGTTAACCAGGTGTGACTGAAGCAGTACTGATTGAATTTTGCAGAGCTTTCAGCGGTATCCAGTAAGCGGATTCTATCGTATTCAGCTCAGTTCAAATAGGCATAATTTACATTTCAGTAGTGTTAGCTGTTTCAAAGCTGATCAATGTTCATTAGAAAAATGTGCCATGCTGTGGAGATCATGACAGTCTACTGTGAGAGACATGTCCCTGTAAGGTAGAAGGAGACAAGTTGAATGTAGTCCAAGAGCCTTGTCAGAAGCTGGAGTGACGTGGAGGAGGAGCCTAATGGTCTCCTAGGGATAATGTGAATATTGTTTAAGTATCTGTATAAATTTCTATGAATTTCTCTCTTACTGCTCCAAGATAGATGAGCTCTTAGCCTTTTCTGTGTCCCTGAGTGCACCAAACATGTTGAGGCAGTCATATTCTCTCTGCCCGCATTTTATATAAACCTATTTTGCATTAAACTAATACATTAATCTACTGCATATCACAATTATTGAAGAAACAGCATGTTTCACAAGCTAGGCAAGGGCTGCAGGGAATAGTTGCCTGTTTGGCACTGCCTGTTCTCAGCGTGCCAGCCCTCTGTTCCAGTTAAGCCTAACAGCCCAATGCCATCCATGCATCTAAGTGGTAATCAGGGGACACTTCCAAACCCACCAGAGCCATCTTGTGGCATTTTGAGTAAAAACTGGGCTTACAGATGGAGCTGAGATGTTCTACTGCTCTCCAAAATACAGGATCACAGAATAAGCTGGGTTGGAAGAGGGTCACAGGGATCATCAAGTCCAACTCATGTCCCTGAACAGCACCAACCCCAAGAGTCACACCACGTGCCTGAGATTGTCCAAATGCTTCTTGAGCTCTGTCAGGCTGATGCTGTGACCACTTTCCTGGGGAGCCTGTTCCAGTGCCCAAACACCCTGTGAGTGAAGAACCTTTTCCTGATATCCAACCTAAACCTCCCTGACACAACTTCAGGCCGTTCTCTCAGGTCCTGTCCCTGGTCACCACAGAGAAGAGATCAGAGTCTGCTCCTCCTCCGCCCCTCACAAGGAAGCTATAACTGCAATGAGGTCCTCGCTGAGTCTCCTCCAGGCTGAACAGACCAAGTGACTTCAAGTGCTTCGCATATGGCTTCCCCTCAAGGCCCTTCACCAACTTTGTTGCCGTCTTTGGACATTCTCTAATAGTTTATATCTTTTTTACATTGTGGTGCCCAAACCTGCACACAATATTCAAGGTGAGGCTGCTCCAATGCAGCGCAGAGCAGGACAATCCCCTCCCTTGCCCGGCTGGCGATGCTGGGCCTTATGTACCTCAGGACAGGGTTGACCCTTCTGGCTGCCAGGGCACTGCTGGATCATGTTCAGTTTCTGTCAACAGGACCCAAGATCCCTTTCCATGGCACTGCTTTCTAGAATCTCACTCCCCAGTTTGTCTGTACAGCCAGGGTTGCATTCTGCATGTGCAGAATCCAGCACTTTCCCTGGTTGAAAGCCATACATTTGGTGACTGCCTAGTCCTCCAAGTTGTTGACGTCTCTCTTTAGAGCCTTCCTGCCCCCAAGGGAGTCAACAGCTACTCCCAGTTTTGTATCATCTGTGAATTTGCTCAGTGGCCCATCCAGTCTCACGTCCAAGTAGTCCATGAAGATGTTGAAGAGCACAGGGCTGAGGATGGAGCCCTGTGGAAACCCACTAGTTACAGGTCCCGAGTCTGATGGCACCCCAGTCACTATAACCCTTTGTGTCTGACCCATGAGGCAGTTGCTCACCCCTCACATGATGAATGCTGAACATTTTATCTACACAGATATTTTGAGAGTATTGAAAGCTTTACTGAAATCCCAAAAGATTACATCAGTTGGCTTCCCTTGATCAACTATGTGGGTTATCTTGTCATAAATGGAAATCAGGTTTGATAAGCAGGACCTTCCTCTCATGAAGGCAAACTGGCTGTGACCACTGATCGCTTTGTCTTTCAGGTGTTTTTCGATAACTCTAGAATAATCATCGTCATAATTTTATCAGGCACTGAAATGAGACTTACAGATCTGTAGTTTTCAGGGTCTTTGTTCTTTCTCTTCTTAAAAATTGGGACAACATTTGCCAGCTTCAAGTCAGCTGGGACCTCTCTGGATTCCCAAGACCACTCAAAAAATCATCAAGAGAGGCTTTACAATGACATCAGCTAGCTCTTTGGAATTCTTGAAATTCTTGGAATATTATTAGATCTCATAGATTTGTAGGGATCCAGCTAGAACAATAGATCCTACACATTTCAGGGTCAACTGGGAGTTATTATTCTCATGGTCATGGTCTTACAGCTCAGGGCACTGAGACCCCCGTGGTCTGTCATCTGTGTTGAAGGTGGAGGCAAGGAATGTGTTTAACACCTCTGCCTTGTCCATGTCCTTGTTTGTGAGGTGACCATCCACATCCTACTGAACAGATGTTATTTTTACACTGCTTATTGCCATCAATATATTTGAAAAAAAATCTTTCATTGTCCCCCACAGTTCTGTCACCTTGAACCGCAGTTGAGCTTTGGTTACATAAATTTTCTCCCTACAGTGGCAAGCAGCAGCTCTGTATTCTTCCCATGTTACCTAATCGTGTTTCCACTGGGCATATACCTTCCTTTTCTCTTTTTTCCAAGAGAAAAATCCTGTTCAGCCAAGATGGCCTTCTGCCTCACCTGCTTCACTTATGACATTTGGGAATTTCCTGCTCGTTGTGCCCTTCAGCAGTGATGTTTAAAAGGTAACCAGCATTGATGGATCCTAGCACCTGCAAAAGCATTTTCCCAGGGGACTTCAGTCACTAGTTCCTTGAACAGCCTGAAGTCTGCTCTCCTCTGGTCCAGAATTGAAGATTTGCTGGCACATTTCCTCCTGTCAACAGAGATTTTAAACTCAGTCGCTTCATGGTCACTGTGGCCAAGATGGCCACCATGTCGCCACTTTCCTAATGACATCCTCTCTGTTGACAAGCAGCAGATCAAGGAGGGCATCTTTCCCAGTTGGCTTCCTTAGGGCCTGTTCTGTAAAGTTGTCATCCAATTTTTTAGGAATCTTCTGGCTCATGTTGTACCAGCTGTGTGATGCTTTCTGTTAATTTCTGGCAAATTGAAGTCCCCCATAAGGACAAGGGCAGTTGACTTGGACACATACCTTAGTTCCTCAAAGAATAATTCATCGGCGTCATCATACTGGCTGGAAAGTCTGTAGTGGACTCCCACAATGACATCCACATTATTTGTTTGCCCCTTGATTCACAGCCAGAGGCTCTCAACTGTGCCATTGCCAACTTTGCGTTCCATACATTCTAATCCTTTTATCACATGCAGTGCCACCCCTCTGCCTCTTCCACCTTGCTTATTCCTTCTGAAGAGCCTGGAACCATCCAACAGGGCACTCCAGTCCCAGGACTCATCCCAACAATTTTCACTTATGCCAATTATGTAAAATATCTGGGACTAGGCCAAAGCCTTGAGCTCCTCTTGTTTGTGCCTCATGCTATGTGCATAAACATAGAAATATTTTAGGTGTGTTATGTTGTAGCATTTTATGATTTTTTTTAAGATACCTTTTTTAGATTTAATTTTGAGACCTTTCTCCTCATTTCTTAAATTTTTTGGGGGGCTGTGTTTTGTTTTGTTTTTTTTTTCCTAAGAAACCTGACTAGATCAGAGTTAAAATTAAAGTAGGTTGGGCCTTAGGTTTGGCATAGGAAGCTTGTATGAAATGGTGGACAAGGCCCTTGGAGACCACATATACACTCTTTTAATTTCTGTATTTGATTTCCTGTATGAAATCAGGAATTTGTGTTGTCTTTAACAATGATTAAGGTAAGTTGAAGCTGAATTACTTTATCAAATCAATAGGGTATTCTTCAAGAAGTTAGCATGATTGCTGACATAATTTTGGAAGGACTTCCTGATGTTGCCTATGGAAATCTTTCTGAGGAAACATGGATTCATTCTCTAGTGCTGTCACTCAGTACCCAATACTCAAAACCATGTGTCCAGGATAAAGGCTGGAAAACCTTTTTATTGCTATTTATGAAAAGGACAGGTTTTATGTTGATGCAAGGGGACTAAAAAGCTTCTGAGTTTGGGTCTGAGCAGCATTTTGCCAAGTTGTAGGTATAACATAGCAGAACAAAAGGAGAATGGTACATTTGTGTGTTGGCTCTGTACCAACAATAATTTTGGCCATGGTAAGCAATCATTAGAACCAAAGGAAACTTGTCACTGGCAAAAATACCCAGGTTCAAGGTCGAAGGCATGGGACTAGAACCAATTCCTTGCTATACTTAGAAGTTAACCTCTGCTGTTACGTTAACAGGCTGCATCCTATCAGCAAAGTCTTCCTTCATAGTTCTCACTGGTACACTACTGGTAAGATGGTTCAGCTGTATGCCAAAGTATTTATGACCAAGAAAGTTTTATTATGTCTGCCACGTGTGCACATTTGCTATGAGATAAAACCATGCGTTTGTGACATAAGAGTTTGATATAACGTCACATCACGTCAGGATGATCTACTGCATTGTAAATGCTTCATTTTCTATATTCTCTGGGTTAATAGGATGTACTCAGATTGAAGATTTTTTTTAGAATCATAGAATAATCAAATATATGTCAGTAGCATTTAGGGCGATGACCTTAGGATGTTCTGTATTATAGATATCTTCATTTGGTCAGTGAATTCTAGCAGTATCCAAAAACCAAGAGGTGAAATTTTGGTGTAGTAGGCTGTTGAATGCTTGGCTTCATATGCCAGCAGTAGTTTATAAAAGATTCTCTTCAACATTTTTAAAGCTACTACTACTTTCTTTTTTCTTGGAGGAAACATTTGTATGAAATAGCAATGGTTATAATTGGCAGTTCTTTTATCAATACCAGACCGAGAATTGAAAGCAGTGGCAATATAATTTAGAGGTTATATTGTTCAAGGTTAGGTAAGAAAACATGTTCTTATATGGCCTTTGCTTTATCTGTTCTGTGAATAGAGACTAGTGGATTGATTACTTGCTACTTTACCTTTTGGATATATATATTTGCACCCATTAAAATGCTAAAAATCACAGCCACATTTCTTTCAGTGTTCTAATTGCACAGATGCAGGTGTCCAGGCCATTGTCTCTCATGTACATACATAAATGCTTGAAGACTAGCTCTAATTACAACATGACAAAGAAAAACTGTGTCCTAGTGACATTTCGAGTTCGATTAGAAAGCAGAAACTTCTGCTTATAATTGTTTCTATTAAGATCTCATTCTCTCTCTTTTAGGGGCACCAAGAACTACATAGAGATTAAAGCATGCCTTTTAAATAGCTTGTAAACTGCTTGTTCTGTTCCTTAAATTTACTTCTAATACTATTAGTTTGTGAAGAAATGGGGTTTATTTTTTTTGGATTGTTTTGGTTCTCAATGAACATTTAAAACTTGGGTAAGATTTCTATAGTAACCAATTATATTTTATGCCATGTAAACAAAGTTGTAAAGAGTCATACATTACATGTAACTCTGGTAGTAGCAACATAAAGCTAATATCAGTAAATGAGGGAATGGGAAATCAGTTGCCTTCTCTTTCCAGTGTGCAGAGTAAGCACCTCTATGATGGGCAATTACCTTAACTGCCTGCCTAAAGCAGCAGTGAGTTGCATGATCATACAAGATTATACCCTCCCCACTACTTAATGAAGAAATTAAGTCGGCACTGATCGCTACCGTATCATTCCAGTGTACTGCTTTTAAATTTGTTAAGAAGCAAAAAAAAGTACAAAGATAACCCAGTTGGAAAGCAATGGGAAAAATAACATTTCAGTTACCAGAGAACTGCCCAGGCTAGAAGGGACCTTCAGAAGTTAATTTGGTCCAACCTTTTGTGTGGAGGGGAGCCTCAAAGAGATTGTGTAGTGTCCTGCTGAATTGTATCTTGAAAACAAGTATCAAGAACTCAAATGTTGAATTCCTGTTGCTCATAGTGCAGAGTGATATGGTGATGGCTCAGAATCAGACTGTAAAAGCTTTGTCTTTCTGCTGAAAAATGCCAGATATGTTCATTTATTTCCATTGATTTTACTTAACACATTTGACTTTGCTCTAGTTGAAACAGGTAGAAAAAAATAAAATGTCATACTTAAAGCAATTTATAATGCAAGATATCTCCCTCTGGTTGTGGTATTTCTGGCAAAATGAAATAATGAGCATTCCTAATCCTTTGTTTCAGTCTGTGCTGTTTAGTAATCTGTGAGGGAAGAAAGCCAAATAAACAGCTGGCATGTTTTAGCGGTTACTACTGGCTTCTCTCTTGGCTGTCTCTGTCGAATATGAGGGATTGCCTGGTGAATTTAAAGGCAGGGCTGAAAGCCACACATTCTCATCTTACAGTTTGACTCTGCTGTTACACTGAGCAGTTCTGCCACAAAGGAACTCTACAAGCAGTGTGGCTGCTCCTTGGTAGGAGAGAGTGAACCCTTTCTGGGGCTAGATACACACTGTGACACCAACTCCTCACAATCCTTCACAGTTCTGCTTCTAGTGTAGGGCCTCTGCCTCTGGCCATAGTCACTGAAGTAAATACATGCTAACATAAGAAAAGTAACATCCGTCTTTATCTCAAAAGGGCAAAGGTATTGTGTACTTTTCGTGGGATGATGAAATGACTGTAAAAGGGATATCGCTCATGAACAACAGGTGGTGGGGATGCAATATGAGATACTGCAGTGAAGAAGTTTGTTTTACTTCTAAGAATGATTTTTCCAACAAGGAAAAATTTAGATTTAGTTAATATTCATAAATTAGTTTGCATTGTAAGTGCAGTCAACAGAACTTTTGCACTGTGTAGCAATATGCAGACTCTTTTTGATTATTTTAATTCTATCTTCCATAGTTTCTATTTTAATGTTACCACTTTAAGTCTGTAGAAATTGCGAAGATCAATATTATTTTATTGCCTCAGTATGGTTTTAAAAACCTCACCAATTTTGATTAATGAACACCAATCAATTGCACATGATTAATTTTCATTATCCTATTCCTCTCAGAGTATTTTATCTCCCTTTATTTCTATTCTTCTGTCACTATCTCAACTTGCTGTGTTTTCATTTCATTTCATAAGTAGCTGGTGTTATGTTACACACTGATGTGAAATCAACTTTACCATTTGAGAAGGGAAGTGATACTCTGAATTTGTAATCATTTACATTTATTAGTGAATGCAAATTTACAGAAATTGCTTAATCGAATTCAGTAAAAAGTCATTTTGTTCACTGGGTACTTACAGGTTTGTATCATGGTTATCATGAGGAGGTTCCATGTCTCAATGTGGCATCTAATTGGTGCTGTAAAACATTGAGCTATGAGGTTTAACAAAGCCTGTGTGTTACCTATGGAGTGGTCAGCTCTGTTTGGCTCTGTGTCTATTTTCATTTTTTATGACAAACTTTTTCACATAGCATTTCATATTCTAGAAATTTGTTTCTATTTTAAAATCTTGGTACTAATACAGTGCAAAATGCTGTGATCCCTGACCTCAGTTTTGTCTTTCTGTCATTTATGTCTTTATGTCATTAATGATCACTTCAGATAACTGCATGTTTTTCAACATAATGACTTAAGTTTTATGTCCAGTATAAATTTTCAATGTAAAATTTATGTTAAAAAATGTAAAATTTGTGTAAATTTTCAGCTCAGGCCTCCTGCTTTCACTAATTTAAGTTACACCGCTAAATATGGGTGTTTCTGTATTTCTTTGTCAGATTCTGAATCTGGTGCAAATGTCCATACTCTTATATAGACCTTGTCTTCAGTTTGAGCTGGGTGAATCCTGTACTTGTTAGTACATTAACTGAATTGCAGTTACATTTCAGAATATTGTCAAGCAGTGCATGCATATAGGTGCATGCAATACCTTTCTGTGTGAAGATTTTAAAGTCACAGGTGATCATTTTTTAATTTGATAGTTTAGTTACCTAACCCTGTCTTAATTCTAAGTGTTAGATTCTTATCACATGTCTATATACACAAACTTAATCTACAAAGCTATAGCTTCATTTAGATATGCAGTGTGAAAATACTGGCTTCTGCAGCCAGTGCTCAGTCTGCCTTATTTCAGAGCTGCCTGCTCTTTGTACCTAATCCACGATTGTTCTGAAGTCTTTTGCCTGTAAATCTTTAACCCATCCCTCAACCCTAATGAACTCTGGTAAGTGTGGTAAGTCATCTGCCTTTTCTGTTGATGGTAATAAATTTATTTCCCAACTTAATTGAAATGTACATATACAGTGTCTTTCTGAATGCTGGGATACAGGCCATCCAATACTAGAATTGTATATTCCTTTTCACTGACTGATTCCTTTTTACTTATTCTGGTGTCACTCTTCATTTCATTAATTTTTCATTTTCTGCCTCCAGGAAACTTCTCTCTGATTCTGGCATGTTTCCCTCTTTCTCCCTAGTGAACATACTTGAGACAAAGAAATCTTTTAGCTTTGCAGCACTCTGTGCCTCATCTGTCAGCAACTCGCCTCCATCCATCACACCAAGAGACTACAGTCTCCCTCAAAATCTCCTGATCCTTACCTATTTGTAAAACCTCTTGTTTGTCCTTATATCATTGACTAGAATAGTTTTAAAAAATTCCTTTTTACTGTGATGCTTTTTGTTTTTGTTGTTTCAACAGATGTCTCAATTATAGCAATAGTTGTATTTGACTACTGTTTCTAAGCACAATCTTGTGAAGAAAAAGAAAACATATAGTTAACAGCTGCAAAATGCTTCAGGACTATATCCTCTTGTGGATTTTACACGAAACATTCATTGACTTTCCTGAAGCAGCAGAAGGCTTGCCTTTTATTAAACAAAGAAGCCGAAGTATGCATAATGCACTGTTCACTGTAATTGCAGGGACGAAAGCTCAATGCCTCTGAATTGCCTCAGCTACACTGAAGGTCACAATTTAAGGTTTCCACTGGTTTGCATTAGGTGAGCTTGTTGTTCACCACAATGTGTTATGCAACCAGTGAAACCAAAAATGTTGTGTTAGGTGACCAGCGTCAGTTGAATGCGGCTCCTATTCCCAACTGTGCATGTTAGCTACTAAAGACAACAAAAGGAAGAGATGGTCTGAATGCATCCTGGCTGTGAACTATGGCCAGTTATGTTAAACTGTCTGCTTCCACAATAGTGTTCAATACTCTCCTGCACATGAATAATTTTAGGTTTCAGATGAAGAGATAATTGCACCAGTGGGTTTCAGGCTTGTTTGAAATCTTCTTTAATATCAGCCAGCTCAGTTTTGCCAGTACAGTCTGAAGTACCATACCAAGAAATGCTTAGATGTCAGGCACAGGGCAGGTGCTCATGTGTTGCTATGCTTTTCTGCCTTCTGATGTTTAACTTTGAGAAATTCCTTTCCCACGCCTTTTCTGTAAACAATATAGATGTTTACATTCTTTCATGGGGGTGGAGTTCTCTTGATGGACACCTGTCTTGACCAGTATGGTTGGAGAGGTGGTGACCTTGCTTACCAATCACACTGGTCTGCTTACTATACTATATATATGGAGTCAGTGATGTAATAAAGTTAGTCCTCTTAGTTGGAACTCATGTCAGACTCCGTGTAGTCAATCTAGTGTGTCGCTGTGACACTCATGTACTTTGCATAAGGGATGTACAATTTAGGTTTAATGTGTAAATTGTCAACATGAAGCTAAAAAGCCTTTATTTTCAGTAGGTTCTCCTGAATCACATGAATGTGTTTCAGCGGGCCCTTCTTAGATAAAGGTTACCATTCTCTTGTCTATAAACAATCCTGAACTGAGCACCCCAAGAGGAGACAAAATTTAAGTAATATTAACTTAGTTACATTTGACAGTTTAGTAAATAGTTTAATTTTTGAAAATTTTACTGTCAGTGGCATTTTATTCTTGTCTATGGACAAAGAGGTCAGTGCCTGCCATCAGCTAGGGCAGACAAATACCAGTAGAAAGGCAGTCCTTACAGTAAAGAACTCGGAATGTGCAGGTACTGTACAGTGGGTAAAAAGCACATGGATGGTGAAGTGCAAGCAAACTGGAAGATGTTCATTGTCCTGTGTTGCAAGCAGTGCTCACACAGTACACCTGCTACCTAATCTTTGTCAAGGGTTTGCCCAGGCACCACCACAAATGAAAGACTCAAGGAGCAATCAGAGGTGTTCAATTAGAGAGCTTTGTATACATCAACAGAAAACAATAATGTACAAAAGACAACACAGAGGAAATGTCAGAAGGTGTTAGAAAGCTGAATAGTTGGATGGTAGAGGCTAGCATTTTTACTTCAGAACTTTTTTTCCAGGCAAGAATAATGTATATATGGCACCGGCTGCAAGTTTCTTGTTGTCTTCTGAATCTACTTGTTATCGTCTCAGTCTTACATGTCTGATTACTCATTATCACTGTTACATAATATTGTTTTGATTAACTGATACATCATCAGCTTAGACTTGAATTTTTGCAATTCTAATCTGAGATTTTTGCTCAAATCTCTAACTACTAGCCAACTTATATTTGCAGATAACCTAGTCTTTTGTTTAAGAATATATTGAGTTATATTGGAATATTTTCTAATATGGACTATTATATATTCCAATAAATAAAAATAGTAAGTATGGTTAACCTCCACCTTCAAAGCATAACCTCCTGGCAACGTTGTTGGCCTTTTTTGCCACAAGTATGCATTGCTGACTTAGGGTCAACTTGTCCACCAGGAGCCTTGGATTCTTCTCTGCAAAACTGCTTTCCAGACAATCAGCTCTCTGACTTTTCTAATGTCTGGGTGCAGGAATTTGCATTTACCAGGTGATCAGGTCCTGCTTGGTGTCTTGCTAGCCTCATTTCTATGAAATCTCTTATTTTGCCTTCCTGAGATTCCTCTTTCACATACAAGTTTAGGATTTTAGATTGTGTACTTTTTATAGACTATCATGTGTGAATCAGATTCAGTGATGAGCTAACCAAAATTCTAGGAGTATTCAGATATAGCTTTGGTTTCTTACCTCAAATTATTTTGGATTGTATTATTAAACAACTGTAAATGTTCTCTGAATCATAGTCCCAGCCAAAAATTTTGCAATCCTTGCCCATATCTGTGTTTGTGGAAGACTAAGGACATAATAGAGTTCTACATACCCCTTCCTGACAGAGCACTTTTCAAGAATTCCTCACCATCTGGTTATTTGTGTTGTCCTCTTATACTTTCTGGCTTTATTATTAATTTTTCTCAAAATACTGGGTACCAACTGCTCTGTACCCTGCTTTACCTTTTCAATGGACTTAATTTAAAAGCCCCTTGAGGTTCCTAACACAAGACTGCTTGGCATAAGATGCGCTACTGTGTTGTCATATGACATTTGATATTTTCATGCATGGTATCCTTCTTCAAAAATCCCATGGTCTAGGCAGAAGCTTCATGTCTGTCCTTTACAGTGATGTGGATATTGTAGTGTCAGGTCTGCAATGGCAGCAGCTGGTAACCTGGAGGATGTGGTGCCTGGAGGACCTGTGGCCCTTCTGTGGTTGGAGAACTGTCAGTACCATAATTTTGTCAAATTCATGCAAAAAAACCTCCTGTATGAAATAATGTATTTGCTTGGCCCAGTAGGGCTGGCAGTTGGAAAGCATCTAATTTGGGATACGGAAATTAATAGAAACGCACAAGGTCAGGAAGAGCAACTTTTGGTTGGGACAGGGAAGCATTCAGTATTCCAGGAAGTCTCCAAGAGGCTGATATTTAGCATGTAGGTGGCAAAATGCCTTGCTGGG
The DNA here is from genome assembly GCA_013400495.1 of Nicator chloris. Lineage (NCBI taxonomy): Eukaryota > Metazoa > Chordata > Aves > Passeriformes > Pycnonotidae > Nicator > Nicator chloris. Next base: position 31,427 of record WAAE01015480.1, read on the forward strand.
AGAGACTTTCACTGGATAACCACACACTTCACTGGAAGATTCAAAGGCAGAAAGTTCTCTTGCTGTGTACAGTAATAGAGAACTTCTAGAGAGGTACCATATCACCCGCTTGGCTAGGGACACCATCCAGGAGCAGTCAGGCGCCTCCCTCCAGTGTCAGATAAACTGCAGTCCTGGGCCTGCAGTAAGGCATTGCTGGTGGTCCTGGCTTTCCATCACCCACTTCCAGTGCGGTCTGCCAAGACATCAAACCTCTTGCTCCTCCCAACCTGAGACCATCACTTACTAGACACTCACTAGATCCCAGCTAGATTTTCAGCTAGTTTTTTCCTCTAGGTGTCCTGACTGACACAAACTTCTTGGTATTTGTTCCAAGAGCCTACTCCAGCACTATTGGGAAAGACTAAAATGTCAGACCATAAGAAGCAGCACAACTTGGACAATGAGAAAGAGCAGAACATTAGTGAGTCTTTTTGGATTTTTTCAGTTTCAGGAACTGGGGGCAAGGCTATACCAGGAAAAGAAATAAAAGAAATACAGTTTTTAGGTGTTGATTACATAAAACAAAAATGGGACAAAGATGAGATATACTCCACAAACAAGCCTTTCCCCAATTGCACATTGCTGCATTTGCCCAAGAGCCCTTGAATAAGAAATTGTTGTATAACTATATGTTTTAAAATATTACTACTTGTTAACACTTTCCCTGTTTGCATCTGATAGTGAGTAATGTTTGTTTTCTTTAAAATCTTAAAACAAACCCATCAGGGCTATTTTATGGACATAATGACATTTTAGTTTTAAACTTATCCTTCTCTCAGCCCACAAGACAAATCTCATAACTGTATACCCCGGGTCAAGCTCTCAGCTTCTGATATATGAAAGATCATCCTCAGATGACACTGAACAAGTGACTGGACCGAGAGTGTGTTTGGAAGATAGAGCAGAGGCATCTGGCATCAGAGCTGGGGAGCATGTGGAGGGAGGAGAAATGCTGGAGTGTGGCTGGGTGACATCCTCCAGTGAGGCACTCAGAGTTGGCGGCTGCTTGGGGCAACTGTCTCTTGCTCCATGCTAGGTGGTGAGCACAGCAGCGGTGCCTACTCACTGCTTTCACAGGTTTGGAGCCATACTTTTAGCATGACTACTGGAGGAAGGCCAAAGAGGAACAGATGGGTAGGGAAAGATGTGTGTGAATATAGATGGTGGAGTTGGCATAAGCCTTCCTGCAGAGGAGCCCAGGGTACAGTTAAATTGCATTTTTGAAAACTTACTTTTTTAGCAGTTGCATGGGCTGAGAATCTGTCCATTTCTACCATAGGGTATGTCCTAACCCTTACAGACAGATAGGGGAGAGAGAGTACGGGACAGAACAGGTTAATGTATGAGGGCAGTTCAGCATGAGTTGGATGATCTTGTCCTGCCTTTTGTAGTACAACCTGGAAAAGTTTGTTAAGCTTGGAGGACAGTTAGTGGAGAAAAGTGGGATATAATTGTTGGGAGGAGAGATTTAAAAGGAATGGTGAGAGAGGTTTTCCTTTCAGTTTTTAAGTAAGTAAGTGAGTTAGGGGTTGTGATACCAGGTGTGGATGTAGAGGAATGACCTCCCTGATGTACTTATATTTTGGATTTGCATCACTTCTGTTTCAGAGACTATGTCCATTGAAGTTGTACTCAAACTTGTTGATAAATAGGTCAGGGCCTTCCAAAGACTACAGTGAGGCAGAGGGTCAATGCGCATACAGAGCTTGAATTGGATGGGTTCTGGTGTTCACTGAATCATTGAATCAATTAGGTTGGAACAGATCTCTGAGGCTGTGTTCGACTTGTCTCTGAACATCACCATGCCAACTAGAACATACCACTAGGTGCCACATTCAATCTTACCTTAAACACCTCCAGTGACAGTGACTCCACCAAGTCTCTGGGCCACCCATTCCAATATCTAATCACCCTTGATATGAAGAGTATCTTCCTAGTGTCTAACCTAAACTTCCCCTGGTGCAGCTAAAGGCTGTGTCCTCTTGTCCTGCCGCTGGTTTCTTAGGAGAAGAGACCAGCCTCCACCTGTCTACAACTTTCTTTCAGGTAGTTGTACAAAGTGCTAAGGTCATCCCTGAGCCTTCTTTTCTCCAGGCTAAACAATACTAGCTCCCTCAACTGCTCCTCATAATACTTGTGTTCCAGACCCTTGACCATCTTCATCACCCTTCTCTAGATTCGCTCAAAACTGGACGCAGGTGTGGCCTCAGCAGTGCTGAGTACAGGGAGACAATCCCTGCCCTGCCCTGCCACACTATTGCTGATCCAGGCCAGGATGCCATTGGCCTTCTTGGCCACCTAAGCACACTGTTCAGCTGCTGTTGACCAGCACACCTAGGTCCTTTTGCCCCTTTCCAGCCACTCTGCCCCCAGCCTGTAGCGATGCAGGGCGTTGATGTGATCCAAGTGCAAAACTTGGTTTTGTTAAACCTCATACCTTTGGTCTCAGCCCATCAATCCAGCCTGTCCAGATCACTCACCAGAGCTTTCCTACCTTCCAGCAGATCAACACTCCAACCCAACTTTGTTTCTGTGAGTTTTCTAATGGTAGACTCAATCTCCTCATCCCGGTCATCGATAAAGATGATAAATAGGACAGGGCCCAACACTGATCCCTGGGGGACACCACCAGTGAATGGCCACCAACTCGATATGGCACCATTCACCACCACTCTTGGGGCCCAGACATCCATCCAGTTTTGAACCCAGCAAAGAGTGCCCCTGTCAAAGCCATGGGAAGCCAGCTTCTCCAGGAGTGTGGTATGGGAGACTGGCATTGAACCTGACTTGTGGGGACAGCTGGCAGGCCTTGCCCTGTTGGCACAGTGCGTTGGCTCCACAGGCCATCTTCCGGAGGGTAAGATACCCTTGATCTCTGCTGGGGCAGGACCTAGAGGTAGGTGTGGCATCTCTTTAGTGTCACTACTAATTTGATGTAGAGATAGGAAGTTGGTCTTTCATATTCCAGTTCATGAGTAATTTAAAGGATGTTGTGAACTTGTAATGCAGATCATGAATGACCAGTGCTGTCCAGAGACAGTGACCCTAACTTTGGTGATGGTTAAATCTGTGCCTACCTAGGCTTCAGTGAGGCCTCTGCCTCTCCTTCCCTTCACAACATAAATATCCAATTGTCACACAGAAAAAGTCACAGGCAGATGAAGGAGAGCAGCACATGGGTCTCTTTATGTAGGGTTCACTAGGGATTCAAGACTTTGGATGTGCAAAATTCAAGGGGGACATGCACCAAGTGCTGCAAAGGCCTTTCTAAAGGATACAAGAGAGCTTAGAGGACAGATATCACTGCTGGTGTTACCTCATTCCTAGTCCTCAGATGCCCTAAAAAGCCTGAAACATAGACACATGAAACATTCCCATCTGGGAAGCTGTCTTCATGCTGATTTAGCCAAGGAGGTCTCCTAGATGGATATATGAGTCAGAAACAAGAAAAATTCTTGTAATTGGGGTATGGCAAAGTTATAAAAAACTTTCTACCATGAAAGAATCCACAACTTTTAGATCTTAGCCCAAACTTGTCAAAACGCTTGTACCATGAAAAGGAAAGCTTCATCAAAACACTGGTACAGAAGGTAACTATCTAGTCTGCCTCCACACATGCATTCCCAGTTGTTGGAAGTGAAAAGGGAAGCCAAAAAGTTATAAACCAGCAGGGGCATTCTTCCCTTGTGCTGAGATGCCCAGGCATCTCTTTAACCACTTAAGTTTTGCACATCAGTCAGGATGTTTGAGAAATACACACTGCTTTTTTCTTATAAGCTTTAAAGGTTTTTATGGTAAAAGTCTAATACTTTTTCCACACTAGGACTTGAGAATTAAGATCTGCTTTTCTCTAAAATATATTGATAAGTGCTATAATACATTGTAGACAATCATTTTAAAGATGACCTTTGATACTATAATGTTGAGGGGGTTTGTAATAGAGAAAAACAAACAAACAAACAAAACCCTGGCCTGAACCTGGGATTGGTTGTACATGTGTGTACTTTAATCATGAAAGTCCAGTTACATACTTCCTTGTGATTCAAGATAAGATGAGGGGAAGTCTGTATTGTTGCCCAAAGATTTCTTTTTAAATTTAGCTTCTTAGTTCTATACCAATACATATGTTTATTTCTGTAGTCAGTGAGAACAAAGGAATGTGTTTTCCCAGTGACACCAAAACAATGCAGTAAGGGCAGTAGCACCTTAAGTTCTGTCATGTGTGTCTGTTGCATACTGCTGCTTAAAACATTATGGAAGGAAACTCATGCTTCCAAAGCAGTAGACAATGTCGGCATCTTCCTGTCACAAGGAAAACATAACCTTAGAAATACTTTCATTATTAGACCTTGTATTAGTGTGCTATTAAAAGAACACTCAAGATACTTTGATTGTTTGTCACTAAATGTTAATTAAAAAGGCCTTCTAAAGTAACTTAATTTCACTTACTTCACATATTTTCTGCTTAATTTAATGTATTTTCTTCTTTCTGGGTGCTGATCAGTGAAAGTTTGTGGTGCAAAAGTGAAAGTTCTTGGTGCTTGGTGCAGCAAAAGTTTGTGTAATTCATGTAGTTATAACTGAAAGCTGTGTAATAGACCATGTTAAATAAATTGATCCACAGAGTAAAAGTGCACTAACTTATGTCTTAGGGACACAATCTTAGGGACACATCTTTCAGAAAAACTTACTGACAGACACACTGGGCTATTTTTATTTTTGTTTAGTGCTCAACTTATTATTGGCATATTAGCAATATTTTATAACAACAATATATATTATGAGGCATTTAATATAAATGTTACAAACAGCAAAAATGCAAGCTATGGTTTTAAAGGGTTTATGGGTTTATGATAATATTAAAGGACGTGTCCCACATTAAATGAGTACAATGACCCCAAATAATCTATTTTTCTAAGCCAAATAAACAACCCACATGTCCCTCAAAAAAACAAAACAAAACAAAAATACAACATAAAACCAACCAAAAAAGCATCAGACACAGAAAGGCAGAGTAAGAGCATTGCAGTTCAACAGTGTGATGATCAGAGGTTTCTTCCCTGCAGAAGATGATTAGGCTTTCAGAATGTATCAAATTAAGCTCTGGAGTGATGCCAGTACTGCAGAGTCCTTAAGAGAGTTCAAAGATGTAGCCTAACAGCCTCTACCCTTTGCTGTGCTGTGTCTCCTCTTTGGATCTTATGCTGGTGCTTTTAACTGTTTAATTACCAAGTGAAAATTGAGATCTAACCCATAGGAATAATTTATAAAGCATATATCTATCTGGTATGGATTATCTGATTTTACTGAGTAGAACAATTTTGTGTTCTATCATTGAATATCATGGTGGTAAGCATAGTAGATACAAATATCTAATCAGAGAAAAGCAGTTAAAGTCACTGTTTTTTGTTTTTTTTCTGAAAGACACGCTTGCAAGCTCTCTTTCAAAAATAATTTTCAAAATTTCTGGTTTTAGAATTCACCACTGTCCTTGGACCTGAGATGCTAGTCTCCTTAAGACACAAGCAGGTTGATTAAAGAAGGGAAGGTCAATAAAGTGAGAAAAATAGTAAACTATTTTATTCTGTCTTACTTGAATGCTTGCCGTCTATGTGTTGTTTATTTATAAATGGTATTGAGTATCTATGAGCAAAGTATTATATCTCTTAAAGTTAGCCCATTTTGCTAAAATGTCCTTGAAGCACATAAATGTAAGACAAGTAGATATAACACAATGACAGATAATGTCTTCCACCCTGATCCTCCAAGGTAATTATGAGCATCTGATTTTTAAACAAAAAATGGTACATATTACCCCAGTATATACTGTGTGGGTTTCATTTTAGCCTCTGAGCCTGGGAAAGGCTGACCTAGGCCCAGAGCACTTGCTTTTGAAATACCTGTTGTCAATACTAGTTTTTTGGAAACTTGTGACTTGTTTGAATTATATTTTAGAACCCAATTTTGTAGAGACTTGGGATGTTTCACATTTGAAAGATCAGGTTAGAATGATTAATCTTAGTTATGCACGTCTCCTGTTAAATTATGCAAGTCTTGACCTATAATAGGGTTTGAGATGACAAGGGAATTGCGAAGATTACGTTTCCTTGCAGGGATATATATTCATGCAGAGCTGAATCCAGATGCTCAGCAGCAAAGGTCTTGTGGTCCAGTGCTGGAACAGCTGGACATATCTAACTTCCACTGAAATCAATAGGACTAATAGACACTGAATAAGGGCTATTGTCTTGTAATTGGTACAAGACTTGAAAACAGAAATATAAATCTTTGCAGATCAATTCTCTTTACTGTGTTTTAACCATGATTACTGGCTTTTTCAGGTTTTGGAAAATATACGCATGCTTAATTTACTACCATAAGTGTTTCCCTTTAGTAGTCCCATTAAAGTTGATCTGTAGGTAATTGCAGATTGGAGCCTTACAGTGTGTTTCATCTGTGTAAAATAGTCACAAGATTGACTCCACCATATTTTTGTACAAATTATCATGATAATTGCTATTTCTGGTTCTTGTTACAATGCATGTCACAAGTAATGGATTACATTTATGACATTTTTAGTGCTGTCCTATTTTTTGCTACCGAACCAGAATGGATTACCAGATTATGCTCTTGAGGAAACCCCCAAACAGAGACTCCAGCTACTAAAAAGTGAATGTAATTCCATTTTTGTCACAAAGTTTTGGAAGAAGAAAACCCAGCATATGGTTAATCCCCAATTATGGAATAAAATAATTTAATATTGCCTCAAAATAATTATGATTACTGAAAATATAATCAACCTTGTTCATTTATTGGTAACACATATTCTAGTATTGCTCTATAATGTGTTGAGGTAAATATATGCATTAAAAAAATACGTATTTGTAAACAGAATACAGTTATATTTTTGAGTGCATCTGGTACCTTCTTGAGATAAAGTTTAAAATCTGTATAAATTGTGTAACATTATAGCTGGCAAGAAATTAGGCTGATTTTAAATTTAGTTTTAATGTCAGTCATCTTTTTTAAAAATGCTGTTTAATGATAGTCATCCTTACTGTCACCAGGGATTAAATTAAAGAAAAAAAAAAAGAGTGATAATTTAGAATTTGAAATAGAAAAAGTAAGATGGCAATCCACCACCCTTTTAAACATAAGAAGAAATGTTCCTGCTAACTTTGGTGAGAACTGGATCATGAAAGAGAACAGACATAAGCTGCGGCAAACTCATTTTTATGGAGCAGTCATGAAGAATGAGGCAGCTTCCGTGCTGCCAAGGGGATTCCAACAGTAGTCTACTAAATAATAATGAGGATTGATCAGGTAAAGGCAGGAGAAATGGGAAGACATAGAACAAAAAGTGTCCTTTAAAGGAAGCAAAGATGTACTGAGAAGAATGAAAAAGGAGTTCAAATCTTATTGGGAGGAAACATTGAAATACCTAATGCAGAAAGAGAGGGATGAAAAGGATATTACATGCTGTGCAGTGTAAAGAACACTGGAAAGGGATATGGCTAGTAGGGATAAAGCAAGGGACTGTGGAAAGTGGAAAACCAGAAGTGATGATTGCCTCCCCTGGTGGTAGCAGCAGCTCAGGAACCTTGGAAGAGATGAGTGAGATCACGAGCTCTGGCAATGGGTACAAAAATCACCTCATGAAAGGTGGGAGAGGAAATCTGGGACGTGTTGAAACGTGGAGGTAAGTAGGAAATTGAAATGAGGATTTCATGCAGTAAAAATTATTGTTGCTGTTATGTTTTTAAGTATGTGAAATTTTAAGTGTTTATTTTGACAAACTAACAAAACTTCTGTGCTCATTTTGGATCTCTGGTAGCTCAGCTTTTTAAAAAGCTAGAGAGAACGTGGACCAGAAGCATTCTGTAGGCTAAATTCCTGTATTCAACCTTACTTTTACTCCACTACCTCTTCAAGGCATTATACATGACATCTCTGTGTACTTATCAACCAAAAAGCTAATACTGACAGAAATGCCAAAATTTATCCTTGGTGTGTCTACCAGAGACGAATTTCCTCTATATTCTTATCTAAAGCATTCAGTGTGAAATTCAGCTTTTCCTGGTATTATTAGCTCTGCTGTTCTGCTAGAACTGGTTGGTACTACAGGCACCATAGGTCGTATTCCCAATTTATTTCTATGACCATTAAGTCTGTGTCAAAAGTTGTGGACAAGGATTAAATCTAAACTGTTCAGTGCATTACTTCAAGTTTCATAGCTAGACAAATGTTGAAAAAGAACAGAAAAGATTTGGTAATCTCAGATGAGCACCTGGGAGATAGGACCACCCCCACCTGCACCCCACAGTAGAAATTAATAGTGAATTAAGTAGTAAGAGCTGTCCTGGGCACTACTAGGCCCCTGTTTAAACTTTGAATGGCATCACCTTTTCATACTGTGTAAATGCACAGGAGTGATGTAAATCCACCAGAGGTGGAAGGAAAATAAGAAAATGCTGAATTTGGCTTCAACTTCTGAATGATAAAAGGGGGTTTAAAAAAGTCCCAACAATTTATTTTCTCGAAAGGGTCTCAATCAAGTGGCCAACTGGTGCACAGCTTAGACTGCCTGCTATCAGAATGCTAGGGCTTGGAGAGAGTCTATTAACTGCAGGCTGTTTAAACTTCTCTTTTACTATCTATTTAAAATATGATACATTTTTTCCAACTTTCAAAGGCCACATGTTGCATGGCTGAAACAAGGTCCAAAGTCAAGAACTGCTGAGTTGTCTGCCTCTTCTCTTACCAGGTTTTCTCATCGTGAGGTTCAGACATCTGTTCAAGTACAAATCTGCGGAATGTCATAGCCAGATTTCACTATATGGAATAGGCAGGTTGTTATGAGGATTATCCTGTCTCACAGAGTTTACCAAAACCTGATAATAACATCATGTGTCTGTCTTGATCTTGGTAACAGTGGTCAGAATGACTCAAACTGAGTAGAAGGTGGCTGATGAGTAAAGCTGATGGAAAAGTAAGAACTGTATCTTCCTGAAATTACCTCTGTATCAAAATCTCTTTCCTCAAAGCAAGTATGTAAAAGAAATTTCTGTCAAATGAATTATCAGTGTTATATTAATTTCCACTTAAAAGAGGCTATTTATACCTTGAGGTATTTTTTGGCGTTTCTACAGGACTGTGTTGTGTCCATGTGTACCACCAGTGTCTCCCAGAGAAGTCAAGAGTTCAGGAATTTTCATGATACATTTTGCTCCAGGGAACAGTATCCTTGTCTGGACAGTATATTCCATTGTGCCTTGCAGTTGCAATAGTCCTGTGATGCCTCAAAGGTGTTGATCTAGATGACAGAGTGATATGGATTGGTTTTGGCTCACTGATCCCAAAACAAAAGCAGATAATGTTGATATCCAGAACACTGGTAAATGTCGTGAAGATGATAGTGCTTTACTTTTGAGATTCTTCTGTGTCCTACTGTGAAATACTGATTAAAGTCCTACTTCTGGTTGATGGGGGATGACAAACTCCTGGAACGGTTAAGGTGATGCTATGGAATGCTGTTTGTATCACTGATATGAGGGGAAAAGAGAAAAAAGATTCCTAAAATCTGAATTCAGACAGAGAAAAGAAAACTTAATATAGAAGTAGTCTTGTAGTTTTTTCTGAACAGATTCGGCTAAACAAGGACAAACTCAAGGTCTCAAAGTGCAGTTTAGAAGATGTTGATTCAAGGCCACTTTTCAGAAAATAAAAACCTTACATAAATATTGTTTTGTCTGAATTAAAATATAACTAATTTTAGCTTGTCATTTTAATAAAGCTTCAGCTTAGTCTAACTTTGAGGGAAAAGTGATGGTTGAAGAGTACATGCAAAAACACCTCTCAATACAAGGGAATTAAAGAAAGTATGAGGGAAGAATACAGAGAAGACTTCTGAAACATCTGAAAGTATCATGGCACAATCTTTCTTAAAATCAAAAGCTATAGCTACATGAATACAGAAGAGAAAAAATAGCAGCTGTAAACTTTTATGAAACGGATTTAATTCAGATTTAAAACCAGAAAAAAAAAGAAAGAGTAAACCAGAGCTCTTGTCTTTGTGAAACAGAATTGCAAGTGAGAGCCTTGTGTACAAAGGGTTACACTGGTTCCAGAAAGAAACCAGTTACTCTTAATGAAGGTGATCACACAGTCATACCTGTATAAGTGTAGCCATGCCAATACAGCAAAGAGGACTTGCCTTAATAAAGAAATTGAGTACATGGTATTGAAATAAATCAGTTCATTATCTGTTATGTAGTTAAGAATAATATTTATAGTCGGAACAGTCAAGGCCAACAGAAAGAGAAAAGAAACATCTTTGTAATTTAAAATAATTGTAAATTATCAATTTCTGAACTGTATTTGACATTACCCCAGGGTCACAAGTCTCCTTCTGGAAACTTCAGGAAGCACATTCTGGAATTGGTAGGCCCTTTTATTTTAATGTGATTTTTCTTTTTCAACACTGACTGTATAAATTGCTGCACTTCATGCTATCTGTATACAGAGGTCATTTTTGTACTTCAGCTGTGTATAGAAAAGTACACAGTTGGAAGAATCTGTTCAGATATATATTTGCTTCACAGACTGTTAAGATATATAATGAATGAAAATTAAATAATTAAATGGACAATAATGTATGCAGTGATAGATGTTTATATATAACTTAAATGCACCTAAAAGTAACAAATGTAAATGAGATTTTCACTGCTGACACAAGGAGGAATCCAAGCATTGAAGCATGTAATACTATCACCAATATTTTCTCATGCAGATGAAATTTTCTTTACCTCACAGAGGAGGTAGTACTTTCAATGCAAACATATAAAGGAAAAAATAAAATGGAATACAGTTACATTGAATCTATTTAACATGTCTAACTGATGAGACTCATGAAAGACTACAAAATGCCACTGTGAGATTAATCTGAGCAGAGAATTTTTGTCAAGTATCCAGACAGTAGCAAAGATTGTATTTGGAGTCAGTGTTAGTAGCAAAAATACATATGCTGATGACCTAGATGTACTTTATCATAATAAATCATTACGTTTGCATAGAATATATCTGAAACGTCGGTTGGGAAAAGTACTGTAAATTCTAAGAAATAAGAATCTTACTATATCCTCTTGATCTAGAATTTTTTCCAGAAGTTTGGAAGTAGATAAGTAGTTCTTTTTCTTGAGGACAACAGACCAAGCCTAAATCTTGTTTTACTAGCTGCTCTGTTATTTTATACTTACATTGTCCTGGAAGATAGGGCTTAATTGTACTATCTTGGTACAAGATAGTTTGGTTTGTTACCAAACCTCTGGTTTGTCACTAAAACCGCTGGAAAGACTTGATTGCTTCTGAGATGATGAAACACTTAGAGTGAACCTGTATCTCAGTGGGATCCATCCCTATTTGGGACACTTCAAAATCTTACTGGACACTATCTGTAGCACACAGCATAAGGAGCCTCCTATTTTACATCCCTCTCTTCAGAATATCCAATAATCAGTGCTTATACTAATTATGTGATCTTATCCTTATCGTGGACCTGTCAATAATAAGACTCATGCAAACTCTTCCTCGGTGGGATAGGGTGGAGAAAGCATGCTCCCAGCTGTGCTTTGGATTGGACACTACAGCTCTGCTGGGTGCTTACAAAGAGCAGGGAGGGAACAGCTGCTGTCCTTGGTCCGTAGTCAGAAATTCCAGACTGTAATTATACACCTCAGCAAGACAGATGAACTTGGCATCAAGAACTACTGTTTGCCTTTTCATTAAGGCTAAGTAGTCTGGACGAAACTGATGTAATTGTTCCCTGTTTTATCTGACCTCTTTCCACACTGGGGCTGATGGGAGAGCAGCAGTACAACTGTGACACAGGTCACTCAGGATAGCATTCACTGGGCCATGACCAGATTGTCAGGGCATCTCAAACATATCTTCATGAGTAGTACTGTTTACTTCCAGTAAGGCAAATTCTTTTTTGTGAAAGAATTAAAACGTTTGGCTTTTATTATAGTGAATATTATTTATTATTATTGTGGATGCAAACTTGAAATATCAAAAGCTAAGCAAAACAAGATATCCATTCATCACTTCCCATGGTCAGGCAGGTGTTCAGCCATCTCCAGGAAAGCAGGACTCCATCAAGCATAACAGATACTTGGAAAGACAAACACTGTAACTCTGAATGTTCCCCCATCTTCCATCTTTCACCCAGCTTTTATCGCTGAGAATGATGCCATATGGCATGGGATCAGTTGGGATGAATTTGATCAATTGGGATCAGCTGTCCAGGCTAATCTACCTCTGATTCCACTGGTTCTTCCTCTTTGCTTTTCTAAATTAAAGTATGTTTTTAGCTGGTCTTTTCAAACAAGATAAGTCTAACATGATGAAAACCTAAAATACTTGGTGGTGGTCTTTTATACCTGTCTCAGATGACAAGTACAAGAGGACAGGCAATGCATTTGAAAACTGATAACCTTAATTGAGAACAGTTTTCTTAAAATCTCTCTTTGGCATGTCAGATATTCTGCTGGGAGATGGCAATTGGACTTTTCTCATCTGATCCCATTTTTCCATATTGAANCCCATTTTTCCATATTGAAAAAAAAATAAAGATACTGCCTTCAGTTGCAGTGCTATTTGATTTGTTAAAATGTGGCTTGCTTATATACAGACTTACTTTTACTGACACAAATTTTAAGTCTGGGACTAACCAGACTATTTAAGAAGCTAAATTATCTGTGCTGGTGCTAATAGATCCACTAGTCAAACTAGGTATATTTTTTTACTGCAGCTCCTGCTTGTCAACTCTTTAGCTGTCTGAATAAAGTGAGCACTATTTAATACTGCATGTCTGCACTAACTTTGTCAACAGAGCTTCTAGATCATTGAATGAGTAGCATTGTTTCAGTTGGAAGATACAGTCCAGGTGAAGTCAAGGGGCAATGCCAAATATTCAGCACTGTTAAGTCAGGGTGCTTATTAGAGTACATAATTACTGGGTTTGGGGCACATAAATGCAGCTATTGTACTTTTAAAATGTCATTACTGTTTCAGAACCACCCTGACCCGTTTGCGAATCCATAGCACTGTTGCAGTAAATGACCTTACCCTCTCTATATAGACCTTCAACTGCTTATTGTCTTTTAGTATTCTACCCAGGAAGTTGTCACCTCAAGCACATATGAAAAAGGCCAGCAGTTGTCGTGGCAGGTCTTTAGAGTCCATTTAAGACAGTTTACAGTAAATGGTAAAGATGGCCTCTGCATGGAAGGGTGTGCAGTAGGACCTTACATACAAAGTTCAGCAGTTGGGCCTTGGAAGATTTGTCTGTCACGTTACTATTACAGTTCATGGCCACTAAAGTATGAGCATCAGCAGAAAACTTTCTACTATAGCCTGGCCACTCTCCTGATTTCCAGCTGGGCAAAGTTCAGTCAGGTACATAATGTACCCCAGCTGGCTTGGGTGCTCACAATAAAAATAATTTGCTTTGATATCATTTACTACAATGGTACTGAGTAGAAACTTTTTCCAGAGGGTAAGACACCTGAAAAGGAGCATGGCAAACATTTTAAAGTATTTTAAAAATATGAAAGGTCATCTAGATTCACTCAAAACTAAATGCCTGTCATCCCCAGAGAAAAGCAAAGAAAGAGATCTTCAAAAAGTACCTAGGAAAGTGTCCTACAGGATTTCATTTTTGCATGTGAAATAGTGTTTGAATGGGTAGTAGGCAAGATACAAGCTTTTTAGCATCAACATAGTAACACAAAGTTTTATTGTTCTATACTTTGATGACCAGTGAGGAATCTTGTTATAAAGCTTGTCTGATGGCTTGAGATATGTCCTGAGAAAGAATGTTTTACAAAACCTTTCAGTAATGAATCTATTAATGTGTTTTATACTAAAAGCTATATGTTAGATGTTTAATTTATGGGGAAACTGAGGCATATAAAGATTATGTCATTTGTCAATAGCAACCCAAGAACTCATCTGCAAAAATAAGACCAGAACTTGCACTGCCTGAATCCCTGTGTTCCATTCACTGTGTCACATTGCTCTGCATTCTTCAGAAGTACTGTGCCAATTCTGAGTACTCTGTTCTTCATTGACCCTTCCCCATGATAACCCAGAGCACACTCAAACTAGTGTTTCTTTCCAGTGAGGTTGTGTGATTTTGTGATGATTGGTAATACACTTCCTTGTTATATTTTATGACAAAAAAATACTTCATTTTGTCGCAGAGACACACTAGAT